>JAIFGZ020000635.1:0-284199 GCA_019925245.2 Oryza australiensis | reverse complement strand
GGACAAACGCCATACACCCGTGTGCTAGCACGCGATGCAAGGATAGGGTTTGGCTCGAAAGTGGGGAGGGTTTCTGTGGAGATTGATCTCGGCGACTTTTGTTGCGGATTTGGTTCAACGCGATCAAGAAACTCTCCACCCTCGCCCCTTTATATAGAGTTGGCCGGCTGGGACTAGTGGCCGATCAGGACTCTATTTTGAATCGGATCTCATCCGTATCTCATAGAGTTGGCCGCCCACACGTCGTAAGCCCATAGGACTCTATCCGATCGGATCCTATCCGATCGAGCCGTATCCGAGTCCAACTCGAATATCTATTCTATCCCCTTAAGCGTGCGACCCTGTAGGTTCAGGTATACTCGGTTTCGGCTATAGTCTAACTTAGTCGATCGTCGGCTCGAGTCCAACTCAGCCCGACCCGTCAACAATGTGCCAAGCGGCACATATTGACACCGTAGTTTACAAGAATAATATCGGCTCGAACTTTGTGATGTGTACACAAATCCCTTTGCCTCACGATACCGGTTAAGCTATAGGCAAGATGTGTGCCATCCCTTCAATAGCTTAACCATTCACTCGAACCGTATTGGATTATCATGCATTGATTGACTCCTCAATCAACTTAGCATGGCCATGCATTTCCATAATCCATTACCTCGAGGGGCCTGAGATATCTCTCCAAAGGAGGGGCAAATTCCATCTTGGTCACTCACATCCCACTCCATGTTTCATAGCAAACCCGAAAACTACCTTTATAACTACCCGATTACTGAAATAGCGTTTGGTAGTCCCAAAGTAGCCTACTACACATGTTGGAATCCATGGTGATCTCAGGTCTAAGGACTTTGTACCAACACTACCGAGACCAACTAATGGCACATTGATTCTGTAGTGTCGATGGTGGGTCTATCCAACAATGTGTTCTCCAACACATGTGTCCATGTTTATTGATTTGGTATCTCCATACCCATGATCTATGAGACATGATCATCAATCAATAAACATGCCGATCTTAGAATCATATTTGTTCCAACAATATGACATATGATCGAGGATCATTTAGAAATAGATTCATACATAAAGAGTCTCATAAATAAGTCACGTACTTATTGATCAATACAAGATGTCTATTTCATGGGCCGAATAACACTTTATTCATTAATACATAAACATTGACGTGATATCCAACATCTCCATGTTGCCTCTAGGGTATATCACTAACAATCTCCCACTTGCACTAGAGTAAATCATGTAAGTATCTAATACCCATTGCTCTTGTGTGCGTCTCATGCTTCGGTGAGGAGAGGTTTTGTCGTGGATCGGCTATGTTGAGATCCGTGTGCACTTTGCATATCTTGACATCACCTCTGTCCACTATCTCGCGGATGAGATGATATCGCCGAAGTATGTGTTTGGACTTCCATGTGACCTCGGCTCCTTGGCTTGCGCAATGGCTCCACTATTATCACAATAGAGAGACATTGGACCAGTCGCACTAGTCATCACACCAAGCTCGAAACGAATTTCTTGATCCAAACAGCCTCCTTTGTACATTCTTGCTTCGAGCAGGCAATGTACTCGGCCTCCATTGGAGAATCGGCACAGTATCCTGCTTGGAACTCTTCCAGTGATGCGCCTCCGTTCGGGCGGAACACGAACCCAGATTGCGATCTATAATCATCCTTGTCTGTTGGAAGCTAGCATCGGTGCAACCACTTACAACGAGCTCTTCTTCACCTCCATAGACTAGGAACATATCCTTAGTTCTTCTCAAGTACTTAAGGATATTCTTTACTGGCGATCCGATGACCTTCACCTGGATCACGAGTATCTGCTCGTAGCACTCAAAGCGTATGAGACATGCGGCGTGTACAAAGCATGGCATACATGATGGATCCAATTGCCGAAGCATATGGAACCATACCCATCTTATTCCGCTCATCATGTGTCGAGGACACTGATTCTTGCTAAGATTAATGCCATGTGACATGGGCAAGAAACCTTTCTTGGAATCATGCATGTTGAACCTTTTCAACACCTTGTCAATGTATGTACTTTGGCTTAATCCAATTAGCCTCTTGGATCTATCTCTATAGATCCGAATGCTAATATGTATGCTGCCTCCCTAAGTCTTTCATGAAAAAACTATTTTTCAATGAAGACTTGACGGATTCTAGCATAGGGATATCATTTCCTATCAACAATATGTCATCCACATATAAGATTAGAAATACAATTGTGCTCCCACTGACATTTTTGTAAACACAGGCCTCTTCTTCATTTTTGATGAAACCAAACCCTTTGATTACTTCATCAAAACGAATATTCCAACTCCGAGATGCTTGCTTCAATCCATAAATGGATTTCGTAGCTTGCATATCTTTCCAAGCGATTCTGGATCGACAAAACCCGAGGTTGTATCATGTATACATCCTCGCTTAGGATTCCATTTAGGAAAGCCGTTTTGACATCCATCTGCCATATCACATAATTGAAATATGCAGCAATCGCTAGGATAATACGAATAGATTTAAGCATTGCGACGGGCGAGAAGGTTTCATCATAATCAACTCCTTGAATCTGTTTAAAACCTTTCGCCACCAATCGCGCCTTATAGATGTGAACATTTCCATCCATATCGGCCTTTTCTTAAAAACCCATTTACACTCAATGGTTTTGACACCATCGGTGGATCAACCAAGTTCCAAACTTGATTGTCGTACATGGATTCTATTTCGGATTTCATGGCTCCAAGCCACTTGTTGGAATCGGGTCCCACCATCGCTTCCTCATAGGTCTTAGGTTCATCGTTGTCCAACAACAATATATCACGTTGTTCCGCACTTTGTGTACTGTCGGGTGCACGATGTGATCTTTCGGACCTTCGTGGGGCTGGTGTATCTACAATGGTGGCGCAACACTTTGCTCCTCCTGTTGTGGTTACGTGGTCGCAAACGTTTTCGGTGTTTCTTGAACTTCTTCAAGATGCACCCTGCTCCCACTAACCCTTCTTGAAAGAAACTCTTTCTCCAAGAAGACACCGTGTCGGGCGACAAACACTTTGCCTTGTTCCCGATTATAAAAGTAATATCCCTTAGTTTCCTTAGGATATCCCACAAAGAAGCACTTGTCGATTTGGGTGTGAGCTTGTCGGTGTAACGTTTTACATAAGCTTCGCATCCCCAAATTTTGAGAAAAAGACAAACTAGGGGTTGCCCTGTCCATATCTCATATGGTGTCTTTTCAAGCGACTTAGATGGAACTCTATTTAGTGTGAGCGCAATGTTTCAAGAGCATATCCCGAAGGATAACGGAAGATCACTTTGGCTCATCATCGACCGCACCATGTCCAACAAGGTGCGATTTCTCCATTCGGACACCCCATTCCATTGTGGAGTTCTGGTGGAGTCAGCGTGGAACAATTCCACAATCTTTCGGATGATTACTAAACTCTTGGCTCAAGTATTCTCCTCCACGATCGATCGTAGAAACTTGATTGTTTTCCCTAAATGATTATGTACTTCATTCGGAATTTCTTTGAACTTTTCAAAGGATTCAGACTTATGCCTCATTAAGTAGATATAACCATATCTACTAAAGTCATCGGTAAAGGTAATGAAGTGCGATAACCACCTCGGCCGTTGAGCTCATTGGTCCACATACATCGGTATGTACGAGTGCCAATAAGTCACTTGCTCTCTCACTATGTCCCGTGAAAGGTGCCTTTGTCATCTTACCAAGTAAACAAGACTCACATGTCTCAAATGATTCAAAATCAAAAGAGTGAAGCAATCCATCCTTATGGAGCTTCTCCATGCGTTTTTTATTTATATGGCCTAAGCGACAATGCCGGATAAACGAGGGGTTTATATCATTAGAGAGTTGCCTTTCGTATTAATGTTATAGATGGGAGACGCTTCAAGATTCAAAACGTATAATCCATTCACCAATGGAGCATGAAAATAGAACATATCTCTAAGATATATTGAACAACCATTGTCCATTGATCTAAAATCATATCCTTCCGCTTGCAAACATGAAGCGGAAATAACGTTTTGACATAGTGTTGGAACACAATAACAATTATTCAATTCCAAAACTAATCCTAAAGGTAGATGAAGTGGTGCTGTGCCGACAAGCAACGTAGCAACGCTTGCTCCATTGCCGACGCGCGGGTTCACCTCGCCCCTTCTCAATCCTCTACTTCTTCTCATTCCCAGCAACGATTTGCAAATATGAGCTACGATCCGGTATCAAATACCCAAGAGTCGAGTAGGTGAAGTAGCAAGATTAATATCTATAACATTAATACCGAAGCGAAGTCGTACTTTGCTTCTTTTTAGATCCTCCATGTACTTCTTGCAGTTCCTTTTCCAGTGGCTTGTCTCCTTGCGGTAGAAGCAAACGGCATCGATGCCGTCGACCCCTTCTTGCCCTTCTTTGCATTGGAGGCACTCACGATCTCATCGGGAGTTAGCTTCCTCTTGGTGCAAAGTTTCTTGACAGTGGTTTGCGCTTAGCCTTCGCATCATCATCACATGATGACCATTCTTCGGATACTCTCCTCATTGTCTTTAGCATCCCATGCAATTCAGCCAAGGTTCTATCCATATTGTTCATGTGATAATTCAATATGAATGGCTCGAAGCTCGGAGGGAGCGGCTGGAGAATCACATCGTAGCCAACTCTTGGCTAAGGGGAAAACCCAGTTTTTCCAGACTCTCAATGTAGCCAATCATCTTTATCACATGCGGACTGACGGGATTCCCCTCAACAAGCCTGCACGCAAACAAGGACTTTGAGGTGTTGAACCTCTCGGCCCGAGCTTGGTTCTCAAACATGCCACGTAGTCCCTGAATAATAGTTTGAGCATCGCTGCTCTCATATTGCTTCTGAAGCTCAGGGGACATTGTAGCAAGCATGAGACAGCTTATATCTAGGGCATCATTAGTGTGCTTCTCATAAGCCCTCCGTGCAGTTGCAGTGGCATTATTTGGCAAATCCTCAGGATAGGGTACTTCAAGAACGTACTCCTTACGCTCTTGCTTGAGAACAATTCTCAAGTTGCGATACCAATCCATAAAGTTTGTTCCATTTAATTTTTCCTTTTCAAGAATAGATCGCAAATTAAAGGTACTGGGTGTAGTATTAGCCGCCATTTATTCTACAACAGAAAAAGCAAAGTTTAGCACAATGTTTATGCTATGTCTATTGTTAAACAATTTAACATTAGACTCCCATTACGTATTTGGCACCTTCCCTCTAGGTTACGTATTGGGTCAAGATCCACATGTTAATTAATTTCTAGTGAGCTTTGGCATCACTGCTAGAAAATTAATAACATCGATAAGCAACACCTTGCTAACCACATCTCTATGTGACTCTTGTTGTTGGTGTGGCATCTCCATGCCCCGGCGCCAACCTATGCCCCAAGGCCCAAAACTGTTTTGATAGCCTTGTTAAGTAAACCAAATGCTCTGCCGTATATGTCTAACATATACCCCTCGTGTTATGATAGAGAATGGCACTCTGCTTTGGCAGACCCACCATTGACGAGCATAACGGTGACAGTGCAACATTTGGAAGGGCATCATTACTACTTAATTTTGCGAGGATGCTATCCTATCAAACAAACATATCACATATATGAAAGCGTAGAATAGCATATAATGAAATAGTATGGCCCCCTTCACATGGTGATCTCCATCTCCATGTCGGCGCCGAGGATCTCCATCTTCGGCACCATCTTCCAATGTGCATGATGCTTGATTTCTTCAAACTAAGCTACTACTATAAAAGCTCTAATTGAAGATTACATCGACTCGTAGGTCGTGAAAGAATATTACAAGCATTGCACGTAAGAAAGAATATTACGAGGATTGCACATATGAAAGAATATTACATGCATCACATGCATCTCATACATACAATAGGGCCATACCATCTCAAAGCATTCTCTGCAAAAACAAGTTAGGCGTAGAAACGTTTTCTACCTATCGCAAAGAAACGGCACCGAGACGACTTATAAGGGGGTACGCACACGGCGGCGCCGGAACACCACACAAAATTCATAGATCCAATCTATGAAATCGCTTACGAAACCATGTCGGCATAATCATATTATGCCGTCCCAATACACTATCAAGGGAGATGGTTTGCGTAGGCGCGAGGCAGCTAACAAGATCGGACTACGAGATAGCTTCGGCATAATCACATTATACCGTTCCAATACACTATCAAGGAACGCTATCTCGAAGCCGAGTCAAACCGAGTTCTATGGATATTGCTTCGACGTAATCACATTACGCCGTTCCGATACACTATCAAGGAACACAATTACCATCAACTCTCCTCAACAAATCCCGTAAAACCGATTGATCTAATCAACCCGTGCGCAAAACTTGTTCTAGATCCAATCTAAAACCCGAACTAAGCAAGATTAGCTCGATACCCTTTGAAGGGTTACGCGGAGCTACGCTAGCCGAAAACAAAAACTTTTACCGCGCAAACCAGAACACTTGCAAGTAAGGGCCGATAGATCGTTACCGATTGGAGTATGCGGCGGAATTAGCTAATCGGGGCTATCCGATCTGGAACGTGTAGCCGATTCCCGCAAGTCGACGGCCGATTCCCGGGGACAGCCGATTCACCAATCGGTCGATTCGCGGAGTCGTCCGGTCACGTTCTTGCGCCTTGCTCCGATGCGCCCGACCGCAGCCGATCCGAAGCCGATCAACGGCGTAACGTAGCGGCGCCTCTACCGGTATCCACACGTCCGGACAAAACACCGTACACCCGTGTGCTAGCACGCGATGCAAGGCTAGGGTTTGGCTCGAAAGTTGGGAGGGTTTCCGTGGAGATTGATCTCGGCGACTTTTGTTGCGGATTCGGTTCAACGCAATCAAGAAACTCTCCACCCTCGCCCCTTTATATAGAGTTGGACGACGGGACTAGTGGCCGATCAGGACTCTATTTTGAATCGGATCTCATCCGTATCTCATAGAGTTGGCCGCCCACACGTTGTAAGCCAGAGGACTCTATCCGATCGGATCCCTATCCGATCGAGCCGTATCCGAGTCCAACTCAAATATCTATTCTATCCCCTTAAGCGTGCGACCACAGTAGGTTCAGGTATACTCGGTTTTGGCTATAGTCTAACTTAGCCGATCGTCGGCTCGAGTCCAACTCAGCCGACCCGTCAACAAGCGCCTAGCAGCACATATTGACACCATAGTTTACAAGAATAATATCGGCTCACGAACCTGTGATGTGTACACAAATCCCTTTGCCTCACGATACCGGTTAAGCTATAGGCAAGATGTGTGCCATCCCTTCAATAGCTTAACCATTCACTCGAACCGTATTGGATTATCCGTACTTGATTGACTCCTCAATCAACTTAGCATGGCCATGCATTTCCATAATCCATTACCTCGAGGGCCTAGAGATATCTCTCCAAAGGAGGGGCAAATTCCATCTTGATCACTCACATCCCACTCCATGTTTCATATCAAACCCGAAAACTACCTTTATAACTACCCCATTACGGAATAGCGTTTGGTAGTCCCAAAGTAGGCTACTACACATGTTGGAATCCATGGTGATCTCGAGTCTAAGGACTTTGTACCAACACTACCGAGAACAACTAATGGAACATTGATTCTGTAGTGTCTCATGGTGGGTCTATCCAACAATGTGTTCTCCAACACATGTGTCCATGTTTATTGATTTGGTATCTCCATACCCATGATCTATGAGACATGATCATCAATCAATAAACATGCCGATCTTAGAATCATATTTGTTCCAACAATATGACATATGATCGAGGATCGTTTAGAAATAGATTCATACATAAAGAGTCTCATAAATAAGTCACGTACTTATTGATCAATACAAGATGTCTATTTCATGGAACTGAATAACACTTTATTCATTAATACATAAACATTGACGTGATATCCAACATCTCCATGTTGCCTCTAGGGCATATCACTAACACCATTTCCCTGGATCGAGTAGTGTGGTACCCACGAATACAGTACTAAATTACCAGGTGCAAAGTGCACGAATAGTCTTACACCACAAATATATTACAATAATAAGCCCGACGGCAATGTCCAATACATGCAGGACCTACTGGTCCGGATACAACCAAAAGCAGAAATTAGATAAGGCAGTGAGATTTGAAGGCAGCGGCTCGTCGATTGCCACAGGCAACGACCAGGGACTAAGACCTAGTAGGCGCCTTCTTCTTCTTCGCCCACCTGGCAGTAAGCATAGGGGTCCTCCAGTTCTTCGTTCTCACCATCTGAAGGTTTGTGTGTATAGCAAGGGTGAGTACCCAATGTATTCAGCAAGCCAACATGGAATGATGCACATGATAGGGTCATTCAAAGGATGGTTGTGGTTTATTTGCATTAAGCCAATTTTCGTAAATCATTTCACAAACCTATCATCTAGCCAGGTCAAGTTTTAGTTCCAGAGTATATTAAGTCGGGGACGGTTCTGTCTACCATCCATCGTGATTCCAAGGATGGCTTCCTGCCTCCGGATCGTTATGGTTTTCTGGGGAGTCTACCCCTCTCGCATCTTGAGAAGTTGAGTCCACCATCACACAAAATCATTATGCATACCAACCCATCATTTCAAAATTTATGAGTCTAGCCACAAGAGAAACTTGTCGCGCCGCTCATTATCCACGAGCACGGCTATTCAAATAGATTGGTTTACTCACACTACAGTGGATGTACACTTTACCCGTACTCCGTGACTGCCCAACGAATGAGCCTACGTCCCAACACATGAGACGGTCACGGCAAAGCCTTTCGATAACCTCGCTTTGGCAGTACCTGCTCCATGAACTTTAGCCCTCTTGCACTCTAGCCGTCCTTTCCTAGCAGTGCGAGGAGTTCTGGCGCTCCCGGGGTAAGGGAAACTCTCTCGGTCTTTAAGTTATAATTAATTTCGATTTGATTCATCACTTCAGTATGTGGGCCGCAGCCTCATCTCAACATCACAAACCACTTCTCATCATAAGAACCACTATGCAGGGATACTGCCTCTGCTCGGCTATCTACTTCGCTAGGTCTATACCCATTCGAGAAGTACGGTTGTACTGGCTTGTTTCTGGTTGTAAGTCTCATGGCTCGGTCCTTAATTGACCAGGGGCGTTACTTGCCTTTGCTGGAATCCACCCAAATCCATCTAGCTACCGCAGTCTAAAACATTGGTTTTATACTTTCATTTTTCCATTAAAACTATTTTCATCATGTTCGAGACAATGTGGCGCTCATGTCTCCACATGCCATATTTCAACTGTCTTCCCTAAGGTAGTTGCCCAAGCATAAAGCTTCTTGTAGAAATATGAGCATGCAAGATTCTAGTATAAGCATGGCTAAGCATTTTACCGAAGGTTTCCTTCGGTTATATCACATCGAGGGTTACAAAGATTATATCTAACGTTAAGCAATATCAAGGCATGGCATATCAAGCATAGGTATTTCGTGTATAGCATGCATATTTGAAGTTTAAATCAATATGATTTCGCAATTAGGATCAACATGTTCAAAGGGAGTGATGACTTGCCTTGCTCACACGCTTGTTGGACGGGGTCTTCAGGTGTAGTCGTGTCGCCATTCGTACGTGCAAAAATCAATTGAATTCGATTAGAATTCAATAAAATTACCAAGAGGTCGAAAAAGAACCAAAAACCGACTCAAAAAATTAGTCCAAGATTTTAATTAAGTTTGGGTGTGAGTTTTGATGAAATCCGAATTAAGATGTGGGTTGTAGTAATCTAGAGTTTGCGATACACCGATTTAATTTACTAAGGTGACAAATTTCCAAAATGATGTTATCTCAAAATTATTTGAATTGTAAATTTCAGAAGATCCGCATGATAAAATAATATTTAATGGCGAGCTAAGTTATAAATAAACTCCTAGATAATCAAATTATGCGATGGTTAAATATCTTCGGATTCCTATTTTGAAATCCAAATTTGTTTCTGAGAAAAAATATATATTTTTGCCCAGAGATTCTCCGCAACGGACGACGGCCGCAACGGCTTCGGCGTGCGGCGGACGCGGCGGCAAGTGGCTAGCAACGGCGAGGTGAGAGAGCGAAGGAAACGGGAGAGGAGAGCGACGAGGTGGGGAGAAACGGAGAGGGCTGACCCCCTTTTATAGACGGCCGAGGAGGGGAGAGAAGAGAGGGAGGGCCAGCGTGGCGATGCGATGCGGCGGCAACACGCGGCGATGCACGGAGCGGGGCCGGGCGAGGACATGCGCGGCGCGAACGGCGTGCGGAGCGGCGGCGTGGGGGCGCGGGCGGCGCAGCGACGTGCGGCGCGGGCGCGAGGCGGCGGCGGCGCGACCTTGCGTGGCGTGCGAGACAGCGGCAGCGCGGGCGGGTCGCGGGAACGACGTGCGGCGCGTGGTGGCGAGGGTTTTCTGGGGGCCCAGGTACGGCGTCGAACAGGTGGCGCGCAATGAACAGTAGACTTTTCTAATTTCCCGAATTAAATTCTATTTTCTTCCATTCCTATTTGCCTTCATATTTAAAATTAAAATATGACCTAGCCCATCAAGAATTAAATTTTAACCTATGTTTCTAACCCTTTTGTCCCTTTTTATATATTATATTATATTATATATATTTTATTTAATTCGTTTTCCCTTTTTCCCAAAGATGTGATTTTTGATTCAAAGTAAATTCTCATCAACTTCTATCTTTTTATACTTTTTATTTTCAAACCTTTATTTTGATATTTCCTTTCCTTTGGGATTTTTAAATTATTTGGTTTTCTCAATCGTTTAGATCAATTTCTCTTTATTAATTTCACACAACAAAGCTCGCAAATAAGAGGCAATAAACACGGCGAGATGCAAAATACCAAAAGTTTTGTAAGTTCCGATTTTTAAATTCCTGATTTTAAATTCTCCGATTTTTAGGGTGTTGCACCAACACACCGCTATGCGACAAACCATCCGAGCGACCTCGTCCTTCAGTAGTCCGAGTTCAAAGGGCAAAATGGTCAAAACTCGGAATGGGCTATCGCCTTAGGATAGCTTACATCGAGTGACCATGGCCGTCTATGAACCAACGGCTGGAAGGCTTCCAGTCAAACTCTAGGACGTCTGCGAGGGGGAGTAGATCCTGCCGAGCAATCTCGGTCGTCAACGGACCAAGTCCGGAGGGCTACCGATCAAACTCCAAGCAGATCCTTCTCCTTCATAGTGGGTTGAAGCGCGAGGAGACAACCTTCTAGTCGTCTCCTGACTAGCCTCTGATGCGAGCATTCTTTGGGCCTTAATAGACGGATCCGAAGGCTTCCTCAATCTACTCGGATCGATTCAGCCAAGTGCAGGGCGAATAGGGGTGGATGAGGATCGGTGATCACTCAATATGCATATAACTCTCATGACTAAGCAGCGGAAGCTGGCGGGACAGATCCCGACTATGCCCGATGGCCATTTCAAGGGCGCAACATTCGGTCAAGCAATGTCACTTAGTTGTGTACGCATCGGGTGAACGCGAGGTCATCAGAGTCCGTCCGATCTCTATGTGTCTAACCCTTGAAGTAGAACGAGTCGGGCCATCAACAGACATTGTCCGGGTGGCCCAAGTCGAGCTCCCAACGTCTTAGTTGTATACACAGGATTCAGACGTTTTCGAGCCCCGACCTCATTCGCCAACACTTGACCAAACAAGGCCAGCCTGACCGCAGCTAGCCCTAGATAGGAATGAAGTCACTACCTGGAGAACTCGGGGCCGAGCCAACCACGTTCAGTCGAAGCAGGTAATGAATGAGCCCCCGAGCAGCTCAAGCATAGCAGGCGGCACAGCTTCTCTGAAACCCTTAATTAAGGGTCGCTCCTCTCAGTCCTTGCCATGAGGGTATCTACGTGAGAAGGGATCAACGCGGCTGGCGATACTGCTCGGGAAGGTCTCCGAGCCCCCGAGCCTTGTCGGGGGTCAGGTATACAATCTGCAGGTGGGTTTTAGAGATAATCGAGAGTTGCAGAATTGAAGGGATCAAGACTAGGTACTTAGCTGTTCAAGCATAGAATCGGCGTAGGTGATCAATGTTCCAGGAATTTGGCACTTCCTGTCCATCTTCGTGAATCAGTCTGTATGAGCCCAGACGGGTGACGGAGGAGACGATGATGGGGCCTTCCCACGAGGGTGAGAGCTTTTTCGTGCCGGCGGTGGACTGTACTCTTTGAAGAACCAGGTCGCCGACTTTGAAGGATCTCCCTTGGAGATTGCGGTCATGGTATCGGCGTAGCACCTGTCGGTACCGGTCCATCTGGATCACGGCGGCCATACGCTCTTCTTCAATGATGTCGATGTCCTCGGCCCGTGTCTGCTCGGCCATCCCTTCATCGTACAACCAAACCCTTGGGGATTCATGAAGCATGTCGACCGGGAGGACTGCCTTCGAGCCGTAGACCAGGAAGACCGGGGACCGTCCCGTGGCTCGGTTCGGCTGAGTGCGGAGCCCCAAAGCACGGTCGAGAGCTCGCGCAACCAACGGCCTTCATGTTTCCGAAGTGGGTCAAGGACCCGGGCCTTTAGGCCTTGCAGGATCATGCCATTCGCATGCTTGCACTGCCTATTCGCTCGGGGGTGCGCCGACGTGGCATACTTGACCTCGATGCACCTTTCTTCACATAAGTCCCAAAAAATGTTCCCGGTGAACTGCGTCCCGAGGTCGGTGATGATCTCCCTCGGGACGCCAAAGCGGAAGGTGATGCCTTCGATGAACTCGACCGCCTTCTGGGCGGTGCAAGCTCTCAGCGGCTGCACTTCAATCCACTTCATGAATTTGTCGATTGTGACAAAACATTAGTGTAGCCCCTTGATGCCTTAGGGAACGGGCCGACCATGTCGAGCCCCCGGCGCAAAGGGCCACGATGACGAGATCGTCGAAGGGCTTGTGCGGGAGGTGATCTTTGTTTGGCGAAGAACGACATCCCCGGCGGCGCCGGACTAATTCCTTGGCGTCTTCATTGGCAGTTGGCCAGTAGTATCCTGCCCGGAAAGCCTTGCCTACTAGCGTCCTTGCGCCTGCGTGGTTACCGCAGATGCCCGAATGAATCTCATCGAGGATCTGGATCCCACGGTCCCAAGGGACGCACAGCAAGAGTACTCGGGTGGATGCCGCACGTTTGAACAGCTCACGGCCCACTATGACGTACTGCTTACTGCGTCAGGCGACACTCTCGGCTTTCGCCTTGTCGGGCGGGAGCACCTTGGTAGTGATGTAGTCTACGAGTTCTTGAAACCAGTTGTCAGGGGTGTCGGTGATGCCGAGTACTGACTCAGCTGGTTGCGCTGGGGCCGGTTCGGGTGATCCGGGTCCTTGATCGACGGCTTGTGTAGCTCGTGGACAAAGACCCTGTGCGGCACCGTCGCTCGGGAGGACCCAAACTTGGCCAGCTGGTCAGCCGCCGAGGTAGCATCCCAGGGGACGTGGTGGAACTCGAGGCCGGTGAACTTGCCGTCGAGCTTGCGGACCTCAGCGCAATAGGCATCCATCTTCTCGCTCGAACAGGACCAGTCTTTGTTGACCTGGCTAATAACTAGCTTCGAATCACTATAAACCATAAGGCGCTCAACGCCAATGGATTTGACGATTCAGAGACCATGGAGAAGAGCCTCATATTCGGCAGCATTATTGGATGCCTTGAATAATAACTGGACGACGTACTTTATGTGCTCACCCTTTGGGGAGACCAAAAGCACGACAGCTCCAGCTCCGTCAATGCTAAGGTAGCCGTCGAAATGCATGGTCCAGGTGGGGGCGACTCGAAAGTCCACGGAAGCTAGATCTCTGTCCATTCGGCCACAAAGTTGGCTAAGACCTACGACTTGATGGCATTGCGCGGCTTGTAATCGATGTAGAATTCGCCCATTTCCAAGGCCCACTTGACTATCCGTCCAGTATCCTCATGATTCCGAATGATGTCCCCAAGGGAAAAGCCAATCCCACCATGACTTTGTGGCCTTGGAAGTAATGTCGCAGCTTCCAGGTGGTGATGAGAATGGCATACAGCAACTTCTGCACTTGGGGATAGCATGTCTTTGACGGCCCGAGGACCTTGGATACAAAAGACACGGGCCTCTGGACCGGATAGGCATGCCCTACCTCCGTGCGCTTGACGACCAGCACCGTGCTAACAACAGTGGTGGTCGCAGCGACGTACAGGAGTAGCTGTTCCTCGGGGTTCAGAGCTGAGAGGATTGGCGGTGTAGTCAACAGGTGCTTGAAGTCGGCAAATGCCTTGTCAGCATCTGCCGTCCACTAGAAATCTTTGCCCTTCCCGACCAGCTTGAAGAATGGCGCTCAGCGCTCGCCAAGTCGGGAAATGAATCTCCTGAGAGATGTCATGCTACCCATGAGCTTCTGCACGTCCTTGACGCAGGACGGCTTCTGCATGTTTAGGATTGCAGAGATCTTCTCGGGGTTGGGCTGGATTCCTCGCTCGGAGACGACAAAACCGAGAAGGTTCTTGGAGGGCACGCCGAAGACGCACTTCTCGGGATTAAGCTTCCATCGGTACTTGCACAGGTTCGTGAAGGTTTCTGCTATATCGGTCAAGAAGTCGTTAGGGATCTGCGTCTTGATTGCTACGTCATCCATGTAAGCTTCAACGTTACGACCAATCTGGCTGGCTAAACAACGTTGGACATTTCGCCGATAGGTCGAGTCGGCGTTCTTTAGACCGAACGCCATCGTGGTGTAACAGAAGGCGCCGAATGGCGTAATAAAAGACGTCTTCTCCTGGTCAAATGCTTTGAGGCCTATTTGATGATAGCCTGAGTAGCAGTCCAAGAAACACAGGAGGGAACACCCTGTGGTAGAGTCGATGACTTGATCGACGCGGGGAAGAGTGAACGGATCTTTAGGACAATGCCTGTTATGATCAGTGTAGTCAACACAAATTCTCCATTTCCCGTTTTTCTTCCTTACAAGGACCGGATTGGCTAACCAATCCAGGTGATGCACTTCCCGAATGAAACCCACATCTAGAAGCCGAGTCAAATCCTTTCGGATCTTGTCCTTGCGCTCCTGGGTGAACCGACACAGTCGTTGCCTAACCGGCTTGGCATCAGGGGGAACATGAAGCTCATGCTCAACCAACTCCCTGGGTACTCCCGGCATGTCTGCCGGTTTCCAAGCAAAGATATCAATGTTTGCCCGCAGAAAGTTGACGAGCACGCTTTCCTTTTTCTCCCCAAGGTGCTAGCCGATCAGCGCCATCCTGGAGGGATCAGTGTCAGAGAGGGAGACAGCCTTGTACTCGGTGGAGCCAGTGGAAGGCCGCTACGCTGGCAGTACTGGACTTGGGTCATCCTCGACCATTGGTGCCTTCCCCTTTGGGTAGGCGCTCGAGGGAGAAACACCATCCGCCCGGGCCAATAGACCAGCAGCCTCTCTGAGGGCAAGGCTCTCAGACTTACAAGTGTGACACGTGACGACATCACCGTCCATGGAGAACTCCCCCTGAGGACCTGGCACCTTGAGGACCAGGTACGTGTAGTGGGGAATTTCCATGAACTTGGCGAGGGCCGGATGACCGAGTACCACGTGGTAGGCCGTCTCGAAGTCAGCCACGTAGAACCTGACGAACTTGGTGCGGAAGTTTTCCTACATTCCTAGCGTCACGGGGAGGGAAATCATGCGGAGGGGTAGGCTCCCTCGACCCGGGACAATGCCGTAAAACAGCGAGTCCGTAAGCTCAAGGACGGAGAGGGAGACTCCAAGCTCAGGAAGGGTACCTCTCAAGAGGACATTGATGCCACTCCCCCCGTCGACTAGAACGCGCTTGAGACACACCTTTAGCACCACTGGGTCCACCACCAATGGGAACCGACCTAGTTTCGGGACATCGGTCCATTGGTCTGCTCGAGAGAAAGAGATCGAAACCTCTGACCATCAAAGGCACTTAGGCGAGTCAATCGAGACGGCGTTCACGTGATGAGAGAGAAGCTTTTGTTGGCGTCGACTCTCCGAGGTCGCCTCACTGCCGAGGATCATGTTGATAGTGTGGGTCGGCTCCTGGAACCCGTCCTCCCGTTGCTAGTCCCCTTTTCGGTGCATCGACTTTGCGCTCCTCCCCTTCCGTGGCCTTGGAGGTCGGGATTTCGTGCCTCCTGAACCATTTGGTCTTGGAGGGAGTAGCACTGCCGGATGATGTGATTCCTGTCGGGATGGAGGAAGCACGGCTTGTCGAGTGCTTCCCAGCATGTTTCACCCAAGGGTTCTCCCCTCGAGCTCGGTCCCTCGAGGGCCGCAACTTCTGTGGTCAGCTGGCATTTCGTGTCCTCCCGTCGATCCTGCAGATGTGGGCGGTGGTCCAACCGCCTCAGCGAGCGATGCTCGGGGATGGCCCGCTCCTTTCCCTTTAACTCCCTCGGGAGGCGGGAAACGGTAGGTGCCATGAGCTGGTTCTCAGCGTCCTCAGCATCGGCAAAGCCCTCGGCGAGGGTAAACACCTGAGCCAGGGTGGTGGGCTTCGTTCGAGCGAGGAAGTGGAACAGCTCAGAGGGTCTTCGAAGGCCCTCTGAGAAGATGCGCATGACGTCGCTGTCAGAGATGCTTGCAACAGAGTTGCAGTGCTCCAAGAAACGTCAGATGTATTCCCGGATGGACTCAATAGGGCCTTGGCGGACTCGGCCGAGGTCATAGAAGGCGGCCAGGCATTGCCATGTGCCATGATAATTTGCGACGAAGGCATCACACAGCTCATCCCACGAGTCGATGGAGTCCTTGGGCAATCCAGCAAGCCAGTTGATAGCCGTGGGTGCCAGCATGACCGGGAGATAGTTGGCCATGATGCGATCATCACCATTTGCAGCTCGAACAGCCGTGCAATACAGCTGGAGCCACAGGGTGGGATCGGTCTTGCGATCATACGGCTCTATCCCCATTGGGCAAAAACCCTTGGGCCACGTGACCTGCTGGAGCTTGGCGGTGAAGGCCACAAAGCAATCATGGCGGGGTGCAGGGTCGGCCATGGCGTCAGGAGGTCCATGCAATAGGTCGTACTCGTCCCATCATCCTATCTCCTGGCACCTTCGATCAACGGTGCGCCGCTTGATGATGTTGCGGGCATCCATCCTCTGCGATCACCTCGCGCGGATCCCCATTGTGGGAGCTCCCTTGATGCTCGGTCGTGCAAGCACTCTAGTAGTGTCGGGCCGTGCCTGTGGGGGGAACCACGGTCCTCATGGCTGCACCCACCGCAAGACACGGGGAGGCCGACTGAGCAGCACTCTACTACCGTCACGACCTCGAGCATCGAGTGCTCCCGGGGGCGCTAGAACAGGGCTGGGACATTAAGCTGTGCGGCAACGACTTGGGTCATGGCCATGGCCTTCCAAATCTCTGGGGAGTCGAGAAGAGGGCACGCTCGATGGCGACCAAGTCGGAACACCTGGTGCCCCTCGAACTCCATCATGTGAGGGCGACGGGTTTGCTCACGCCGCGCAACCCTTCCCGCGTTACGGGAACGGTGCGCGTTGCGGTGAGCCATCATGACGAAGTTGGGAAGTTGGCGGGCCAGCGGTTAGTAGGGATGAACACTGGTCCGCTGGGCCACCCACTCAACGCCATGCTTGGGCGAGAGGCGTAGCAAATGATCCTGCTAGGGTCCCCTGCACCGAGAGGCGCGGGAGCACCCCCAACAACACACGGAGATGAGGAAGACGTGCCTCGGGATGGTGGAGCAGGATGCATTGCACGGAGTCGAGCCGGACGCACGATCCAGGTCCAAGCATCGTCTGCCCTCAGGACTGTCGAGCGAGCAGTCAGGGGCTTGGGCTGCCAAACCCTGACGGTCGCACGGAGCTTGGGGGCCGAGGCCTCAGGACGCAAGACCTCGCGCCTTGGCCTCGCCGCCGCGCGTGGAGGAGCGACCGCACGCTCCAGCTCGTCGGAGTCCGCCTGAGAGAGAGTGAGGCGACGGAAGTCGTCCATGCGGCACACCAGGGTGCCGAAGATGAAGGTCGTCCCGGTGAGAGCCACGAAGTCGGTGGCCAAGGAAACAGTCATTAGATCACCTCAAAGAAAGAACAGCATCCCTACCTGGCGCGCCAACTGTCGACGGGTGGGTCGGCAGTCCACCAAGTGGGGTCCCCGAGGAGGTAGAAGAGAGTTTGTTAGAGAAGCTGTCCTTTGATAGATCCGATGGTCGACTCGAATCCTATGATGAGCCAAGAGACAAGACGCAAGGGTTTATACTGGTTCAGCCCTCCCGAAGGATAATAGGCCTACGTCCAGTGTGTGGTGTTCTTTCTCTGGAGTGGATGATGAACAAGAGTTACAAGTGTGAGAGAGAATCTGGAGAGCCTCTTCCTCAGCCCCCTGCCGTCCCTTTTATACCTCAAGAGGGACAGGAACAGATGAACTTGGGGGCCAAGAAAGCTAAGACTAAGAGAGACAAAAAGTGGGGAACAAAGAATATCTAATAAAGTACATGTTGGTCAGCTAGGTCCTGTACACCGTGTGTGTCTTGCGCTCCCACGCCACAGGACCACTGCTCTGTGCGGTCGGGTGGTGTCGGGGCAGCTACGGGTTGTCTCCTCCCTCTTCCTCCTTGCCTGCCAAGTTTCCTCCCGAGGATGCTCGAGGTCGGACGATGAGTCACAGTCGAGAGAAGGGGCCGAGGTCGGACTCGGGGGAAGGCCGGCATGCCCGACCCCCGAGGGGGAGTCGGGCTCTCGGTCAGATCGAGGACACTTGGTTTGACTTCTGCTGAGGTGTGATCCGGGTTTTTGAGGTACCCTGGGGTGACACCTCCCACAAAGTGCTTACATTTTTATGACACTCTAATCTTGTTTAGGTAAATCGCCGAGTTATCATATATGCTATATCATCTAAATCAATGTTGCTATCTAACCCCAATCGTCTAGCATCTGTTACTAGACAATAGCCGATAGGGTTAGATATCAACGTTGACCTAGATTATATAGTGTATCCACCATCTCAAAAGGCTTTCATCGATTTGTTTAGACCTTATGCTTCTCTTTATACTTAGTGCTGCATCGGTTAAGTCTGACCTATTAAGTATTATCCAGAATCATAATATCTATTTTGTTCTATGATTACTTTTAG
Source organism: Oryza australiensis (assembly GCA_019925245.2). NCBI lineage: Eukaryota > Viridiplantae > Streptophyta > Magnoliopsida > Poales > Poaceae > Oryza > Oryza australiensis. The sequence goes on along the minus strand of JAIFGZ020000635.1, from coordinate 265,073 downwards.
AGATAGTTTTGGGGTTTCAGCCGATCTTACCTGGTTTAGTTATTTTGTTTCCTATATGTTTACTTGATATGCTAAATCTGCCCTTTATATTAAGACCTCATTGTGGTAAAATATATTAAGCTTGTTATTAATCTGTTAGGTCATCTTAACACTTGATTGATTCTTGTTTAATATATTTAATCTATATTGATATCTTAGTATAAAGTGGTATCGGAGTATTAGCCGATACATGTTAGATTTATCGCATCGGCTATGCTATAAATACATATAATCTATGTCTTAAAGTATTTTTAGACATAAGTAATTTATACTGTCTCGGCACACTGTCCGATTTATCCCAATCACTTGGTTTAAACATATTTTGAGACATAGATTATATATTATTGATATCTACAGCCGATCGAGTAAATCTAATTTTCACTTTGCTTTGTTCTCTATTGCCGATACTATGCATATTGCATCGACTCAATATTGAACGATACATCATCCTCTTCGTTCGTTGCCCGACAGACTCCCACGCACCCCAGGACGGAGAGCACCCAAAAGATCGCCCGTCGTGCATCTCCTCCAAGCTCGGTGCTGGTTAAATGGCTGCGCGGAACAATCTTCGTCCTGGGCAACCGCTGGATGATGAACTTCGTCATGATGATGGGCACGGTTTCCGAGGATGAGGTCACGGGCTCCTAGGAGTCAGATGCCCATCACAACGCCTGCCGTCACCGCAATGCAGGACGGGTTGCAAGGCGCGAGCAGGCCTAGCACCCTCACATCCAACCCCGGATCCTGGAGTCCGACTTCACCATTGTCATGCCCGGAAATTCATGTTAGTGATATGCCCTTCAGGCAACATGAAGATGTTGGATATCATGGTTAATGTTTATGTATAAATGAATAAAGTGTTATTTAGTTCCATGAAGTAGACATCTTGTATTGATCAATAAGTACGTGACTTATTTATGTGACTCTTTATGTATGAATCTATATCTAAACGATCCCTGATCACATTTCATATTGTTGGAACTAATATGATTCTAAGATCGGCATGTTTATTCATTGATGATCATGTCTCATAGATCATGGTATGAAGCTACCAAATCAATATACGTGGACATGTGTTAGAGAACACATTGTTAGATGGACCCACCATGAGACACTACAGGAATTAATGTGCCATTAGTTGGTCTCAAGTAGTGTTGGTGCAAAGTCCTTAGACATGAGATCATCATGGATTCTGACATGTGTAGTAGCCTACTTTGGGACTATCAAACACTATTCCGTAACTGGGTAGTTATAAAAGTAGTCTTTGGGTTTGCTATGAAACATGGAGTGGGATGTGAGTGATCAAGATGGAATTTGTCCCTCCTTTGGAGAGATATCTCTGGGCCCCTCGAGGTAATGAATTATGGAAGTGCATGGCCATGCCGAGTTGATTGAGGAGTCAATCAACAGACAGACAATCCAGTACGGTTCGAGTGAATGATTAAGCTATTGAAAGGATGGGACATATCTTGCCTATAGCTTAATTGGTATCGTGAGGCCAAGGGATTTGTGTTCATATTACAGGTTCAAAGCCGATATTATATTCTTGTATACTATGGTGTCAATATGTGCTACTAGCCACCGCATTGACGGTCGGCCGAGTTGGACTCGAGTCGAAACCTAGTATACCTGAACCTACATGGTCACACGCTTAAGGGGATAAGAACAGGCATTCGAGTTGGACTCGGATACGGCTCGATCAGATAGGGATCCGATCGGATAGAGTCCCGATGGGCCTATAGGCCCAGTCGACAACTCTATATAAAGGGGCGAGCGGTGGAGAGCTGTGGGTTGGCATCACATTGAACCGAATCAATCTGATTGCATGCAACAGATTAAAACACGCGTGGCTTCAGAAGTCAGCGAGTTTGAGATCTTTACGGAAACCCTCCCCACTTCCGAGACAAACCCTAGCCTTGCATCTTGTGCTAGCACACAGGTGTTAGGCGTTCTATCCCTGGACGTATGGATACCGGTAGAGGCATTGCTACATTGCGATGCTATTCGGTGGCTGCGAATCGGCTGTGGTCCGGCACATCAGAGCAAGGCAGGCACAGTTGCGCGACTCTGCGAATCGGTGAATCGGCTGTGTTCGGATCGCCTGCGGCAACGGCGAATCGGCTGTGTTCGGATTAGCTGCGGGATCGGCAAATCGGCTTTAGTCGGATCGGCTGCGATCAGGCGAATCGGCGAATCGGCTATGGTCAGCAAATCGGCTGTGATCGGCCAGCACTATTCCAGATCGAATAGCTCCTGATTGGCTATATCCGCTGCACTCCACTCCAATCGATAACAATCTATCGACCCTTACTTGCAAGGTTCCTCGTTTGCACGGTAGAAATTTTTGTTATTAGCTATCGTAGTTTCCGCGTAACCCTTCAGTGGTATCAGAGCTAAAATTGCTTAGTTCGGGTTTTAGGTTGGATCTGGAACAAGTTTTGCACACGGGTTGATTAGATCAATCAGTTTTACGAGATCTGTTGAGGAGAGTTGATGGTAATTGCGTTCCTTGATAGTGTATCGGAACGGCGTAATGTGATTACGTCGAAGAAATATCCACAGAACTCGGTTTGAGTTAGTTTCGGGATAGTGTTCCTTGATAGTGTATCGGAACGGTATAATGTGATTGTGCCGAAGCTAACTTGTAGTTCGACCTTGATTGTCGCCTCGCGCCTACGCAAACCATCTCCCTTGATAGTGTATCGGGACGACATAATGTGATTATGCCGATATGGTTTCCGTGAGCGATTTCATAGCGGGATCGCCGTGTGCATACCCCCTTTTATGTCGTCTCGATACCATATCTCTGCGATAGGTAGAAAACGTTCTAGCCTAACTTGTTTTTGCAGAGAATGCTTTGAGACGGTATGGCCCTATTGTATGTATGAGATGCATGTGATGCGTGTAATATTCTTTCATATGTGCAATCCCTCTAATATTCTTTCATATGTGCAATGCTTGTAATATTCTTTCACGACCGACGAGTCGATGTAATCTTCAAATATAGCTCTATAGTAGTAGCTGGTGCACACTGGAAGATGGTGCCGAAGATGGAGATCCTCTGTGCCGGCATGGAGATGGAGATCACCATATGAAGGGGGTCATACTATTTCGTTAATTACTATTCTACCTGCTTTCATATATGTAATATGTTTGTTTGATAGGACAGTATCCCTCACAAAATTAAGTGGTAATGATGCCCTTCCAAATGTTGCGCCCTTCCAAATGTTGCACCCGCCAACGTTATGCTCGTCAATGGTGGGTTTGCCAAAGCAGAGTGCCATTCTCTATCATAACACGAGGGGATATGTGTCGGACATATACATGCAGGAGCATTTGGTTTACTTAACAAGGCTATCAAAACAGTTTTGGGCCTTGGGGCATAGGTTGGCGCCGAGGCATGGAGATGCCACACCAACAACAAGAGTCACATAGAGATGTGATTAGCAAGGTGTTGCTTACCGATGTTACTAATATTCTAGCAGTGATGCCAAAGCTCACTAGAAATTAACTAACATGTGGATCTTGACCCAATACGTAACCTAGAGGGAAGGTGTAAAATATGTAATGGGAGTCTTATGTTAAATTTTTTAACAATAGACATAGCATAAACTACACCCAGTACCTTTAATTTGTGATCTATTCTCGAGAAAGAAAAATTGAATGGACCAAACTTTATGGATTAGTATCGCAACTTGAGAATTGTTCTCAAACAAGAGCGCAAGGAGTACGTTCTTGAAGTACCCTATCCTGATGATTTGCCTAATAATGCTACTGCTACTGCACGGAGGGCTTATGAGAAGCACACTAATGATTCCCAAGACATAAGCTGTCTCATGCTTGCTACAATGTCCTCTGAGCTTCAGAAGCAATACGAGAGCAGCGATGCTCATACTATTATTCGGGGACTATGTGGCATGTTTGAGAACCAAGCTAGGGCAGAGAGGTTTAACACCTCAAAGTCCCTGTTTGTGTGCACGCTTGTTGAGGGGAATCCCGTCAGTCCGCATGTGATAAAAATGATTGGTTACATTGAGAGTCTGGAAAAACTATGTTTTTCCCTTAGCCAAGAGTTGGCTACTGATGTGATTCTCCATTCGCTCACTCTAAGCTTTAAGCCATTCATATTAAATTATCACATGAACAGTATGGATAAGACCTTGGCCGAATTGCATGGGATGCTAAAGACGGCTGAGGAGAGTATCCAAAAAATGGTCATCATGTGATGATGATGCAGAAAGCTAAGTGCAAACCACCTGTCAAGAAACTTTGCACCAACAGGAAACTAACTCCCGATGAGATCGCGAGTGCCTCCAATGCAAAGAAAGGCAAGAAAGGGTTGGTGGCATCAGATGTCGTTTGCTTCTATTGGAAGGAGACAGCTCACTAGAAAAGGAACTGCAAGAAATACATGGAGGATCTCAAAAAGAAGCAAAGTGCAACTTCTGCTTTAGGTATTAATGTTATAAGCATTAATCTTGCTACTTCACCTACTGACTCTTAGGTATTTGATACCAGATCAGTAGCTCATATTTGCAAATCGTTGCAGGGAATGAGAAGAAGTAGAAGCTTGAGAAGGGGCGAGGTGAACCTGCGTGTTGGCAATGTTGCAAGTGTTGCTACAATTGCTATCAGCACTACATCACTTCATTTACCTTCAGGATTAGTTTTGGAATTAAATAATTGTTATTGTGTTCCAACTCTATGTCAAATTGTTATTTTCGCTTCATGTTTGCAAGCAGAAGGATATGATTTTAGATCAATAGACAATAGTTGTTCTGTTTATCTCAGAGATATGTCCTATTTTCATACTCCATTGGTGAATGGATTATATGTTTTGAATCTTGAAGTGTCTCCCATCTATAACATTAATACAGAGAGGCAACTCCCAAATGATACAAACCCCACGTTTATCTAGCATTGTCGCTTAGGCCATATAAATCAAAAATGCATGGAGAAGCTCCATAAGGATGGATTGCCATCGAGCGAGCGCTCAACGGCCTTCCCGACTCTCCGGAGGTGCGGAAGGCAAAGGCCATGACACAGGCGGCCGCCGCTCAGCTCAACGTCCCAGGCCTGTCCGAGCGCCTGACGGGGAGCGCACGACGCTCGAGGTCCTGGCAGCAGCAAAGCGCTGGCCACTCCGCCTCACCATGCCACTCCAAGGGCCGAGCCATCCTCGGTGGTTTGGGGCCGCCCTAGGAATGCCCATACGGCGGAGCACCAGGACAACTCTTACACTGGGGACATGCGTGAGATCATTATGCGGAAGTATGATGCCTGCAACACCATCGAGTTTCGAGTCACAAACCGAAGCCGCCTGGAGTTGCATTGTCGGGACAACTACGATCGAGCGCACGGCCCTCCCAAAGGCACCGCCGACGCTGAGGTCGTGCCACGGCACAATGGCTTCCCACCCTTCACCGCTAGCCTCCGACAGATAACATGGCCCAAGGGGTTCCGCTCGACCGCGATTGATCCCTACGATGGCAAGACCGACCCCACCCTATGGCTTCAGTTGTACTACATGGTTGTCCGGGCGGCGAACGGTGATGCCCACGTGATGGCAAACTACCTTCCGATCATGCTAGCTCCGACCGCCATTAACTGGTTGGCAGGGCTCCCTTAGGGCTCTATTGACTCTTGGGATGCTCTCTGTGATGCCTTCGTGTTGACGAGAAATTTCTCTCACGCGCCGGCCTAGGAGATCTGCTTAGCTCCAGTGCAGGTCCTTCTTGGCTGCCTGTGCAGTATAGGGCGTGCCAGTTGGTTTGATCTGTTAACCAACAAGAAAAACAAGACATATGTGTTAAGTGTTAAGTTAGATCCCCACTGGATCGACTAAGGGAATCCATGAGCATATATATGCTATCCTAAAATATATTTAAGCCAAGTGACTGGAATGGATCGACTATACCGAGACAGCATCAACCGCTTAACCCAAATACGGTAAAGGATAATAAATATATGTATTGATAACCTAGTCAATACTGGAAAGCTAACCATGGATCGGCTAGTACTCCGATGATTCTTATGAAAAGATATCATTCTTGAACCAGATATATAGCCTAAGAAATCGGCCGTCGGCTGTTGCTAGCAGGCCGATTTCGGCTTATGATGTCCGACAAGAACGGGATCTTAATATAAGAGGTAGTCCTAACATAAATCTAGTAATAAATATACTAAAAATATATCAGGGTAGGTAAGGCTGGCTGAAACCCCGGCACTGTCTCTAAACATATAAATCTAACCGAACAGATCATTGGAGGTTCTAAAAATGACTTAATAGTTCAACGTTGATGCAGCATTACGTATAAAAAGAACAACCTGATCTATTTTAGCTGATTTATACCTCTCGAGACGGTGGATACCGCATATAAACTAGTTCAACCTTTAGATCTAGCCCTATCGGCTGCGGGTTCTTGATAGAACTGGCCGATGGGAGGATAGATCTAAACATTGCTCCAGTTTATATGCGACATATGGTAAATAGCGCAGTATAAACCCCCGAATCCAATGTGTCATTACGATGGAAGCACTAGAATCAGCAGAACATACCATTAATGACAAACATTTACTTGGATTTCGGGATCGAAACGATGCAGCCCAAAGAAAAATCAATTGCTCGTCTGAAGAAAAGGTTTGGCGATGTGCCGAAGGTTGTTTGGTTGATTGTTGACTTATGTATTTACAGGGGGTCTCGGGTCCTATTTATACCCAAGATAACATTATCTCTATAGACCCTAGACTCTATCTAAACTATTATTTCAAATACGACGATATCCCAGGAAGGACCCACGCCACATTACAATAAACATTTTAAATGAATTCCTAATTCACAGATACAATTGCCGTTACAGGACTATCCATAGATGGCAATATCTTTTAACGCGCAAACTGATAACCGAATCCTTCACTTTATCTCCAAGCACTTTCACCGGAAACGGTTTTATCTTCTCCTCTGACAAAGCATCGGCTATCGGCTATCCTCATCCGATCCAACCTTAGCCAATTTGAACATAGCCGACGCAGCCTCTGCTTCTCCGCCAGCCGATCCGATTCTGTTTTAACCTCGCTAGAACTTAGGGGTTTGGTTACCAAATTAAGGCGTTAACACATGCCTCCCATGTCCATGATACGAAGTGTTGCGGATTTGTTGCCTGTTCAAATTCCCGCTCTTTTCTAACCTAAACCGTTTCGGCTGCCCTAAGTGCCCTTTAAATAGTCCTTTACCTCGACCGAAACGATCACGCCTTCAAAACGCACTCGAACACTTTGCAAACAAGCTTTCCTTTCCTCTCTCCTCTCCGGTGACTCACCGGCGCTCTTCATCACATCCCGGCACTCCTCGCGAATCAGGACCCAGCTCCGTCTCCGACGACCCCAATGGCCTCCAACACCGCCGCCACACCGGCCGTCGCCGCCGTCGAGTTCCCCGAGGTACGTCCGTCGGTTCAAAACTCTTCCTCTTCAGATTTCCTTTCCAGCCATGCCTCCTAGTGTTGTTGAGTTCATCATGCCTTCATGCTCTTGATTAGCAATTTTTTTCAACCGTAGCACGTCACATCAAGTAGCCATTCCGAGCCTAACCCAGAGAGAAGATACTTCCTAGGCCCTATCGGCAACAACGACCCACCGATATAATAATAGCCGAAACCGATAGGATGCCTTACAACACCGGAAGCCATCTCTAAACCATTGGGCTGGCATTTTCAAGTCGTGGCCGACCACAGACGCCGCTTGGATTGAGTGGTACAAGAGGGTGCAATCGGCCAAACAAACTTACTGGGAAGAAACAGGAATAGCTCAGTGCCTAGCCCTGTCTAAGGCCAACATGGAGAAGGATGAGCCGCTGATGTCGGCTGCGGCGTACTTCTGGAACGATAGCTTCAACGCCTTCATGTTCCAACAGGGGCCGATGACGATCACATTAGCCGACGTATACATGACAACCGGACTGGACATCCTGTCGTCGGCTAACCCCGATAATCTGAGCCAAAAAGGACAACACCAGTTCAAGACCAAGGCCATCGGCGGATGGAGCGGCTATGTCGCCCAGAACATGAAGGACGGGCCGGTCGGCCATAGGGAATACGCTGCATTTCTGATGATGTGGCTAGAAAAGTTCCTGTTCTGCGGCTCAAGCTGCGGGCCGACCGCTAATTGGCATGTCGCAGCCGAATCCCTAGCTAACGAGAATAAGTTCGCGCTAGGGAAGTACCTCCTTGGCTATCTGTATCAAACGTTGCACCAAGCTGTTGCGAAGATAGCCTCCAATGCTACTGTCAGCACCGATGGCCCCTGGTGGTTCCTCCAAATCTGGCTGGTGCTGATGACCTAGAAAGTAGCCGATCGGCCGCCCCTGACTGAGGCTGCGTTCCCAAGATTGGAGCCGATCGAAGACGATGACGGCAACGAGATCACCACCACCAGGTGCATGAGCTACGGAGAGGCAGCGGCTGTGCACGTGGGCTCGAGGCAGTCGGCCGATTTGCTGGCCGAATGGTTTATATCCCTGTATGATGGGCTTGCCAACGATAATCGGACCTGGTACTTCTACCAGGACCGGCACTATTCGAGCTGCCAGCCGACTTCAACTGGGAGGATATCAACTCAGCCGACAACCCCAGGTGCAAAGAACTGTTCATTGCCGCCCTGACTCCATGCATCCTGCCGACTGGGATCCACCAAGGCCGATCAGTGGCCAAGAGTTACGAATTCTACTACCCAATATCGGCTGCAAGGCAATTTGGTCTTGGGCAACTGCCCGTCGGCTGTTAGTACGCCGACAAGATCGAGACCAGGGGATCGTGAATCAACCTTTGATCAAGCATCGACTGCTGAACATAGCCGACCCGCCCTTGGTAGTATTGACGAGATGACGCTAGCATACAAGAAGAGCGCAGCTTACAGCCGATGGTGGGTTGAGATCAAATGCCACATCTTTCACCAACGATCCTCCAACTACGTCAGCTTGCTACTGCCCGATGAGATCCCCTCGGTAAGTCTTGAACTCCAGACCATTCCTCTTTCCTTATCATCGGCTGATGTAGCCGACTAACACTTGTCCTCTTTGGTTTGCAGGAGACCGAGACAGAACGGCCGACGGTGAGCGACTCTGGGATCCCCATTGAGTACCGCCTAGGCGTTCTGGATGGGGGCGGCCTTGCCACGTCGGTGATCGGCTGGGACGCGCAGAAACTGGCGTCCCTACTGCGCGGGCAGTTGCGCGAGCCGATAGCTGACAAGAAAAGAGACGTGCCTCCTGCACAGCCATCAGCCGCGCCTGCCCCCAAGAAGCTGAAGGAAAAGAAGCCGATCGCGCCGGCCGACAACCTTCCCCCGGTAGATCCGATTGTCGCTCAATATCTTGATGACCAGGTGGCCGACGAAGAGATACCAGCGGCCGTTGGGGCAGCGGCTGAGTCCAGCAGCTCAAACCATAACTCCATCAATCCCCCGGCCGACGATCCACCAGCACCAAGCCCTCCGACGAAGAGACCATCGGTAAGCTTTTACCTTACTAAAATTGACCTTAGTATGACATCACTATATACTCAGCCGATCATGTCCTTTCCAGATCAAGAAGCCAGCCGGCCGTATCCCGCGTCGTGTTCCAACGGTAGCCATCTCCTGCATCCTAGCTTACGCATTTCAGCTGACTTGACTGCTAACACTTCCTTTGCAGCCTCCTCGATCACCATCGGCTGCCTCCCAGGCGTCGAGTGAGCACGCCGTGGCTGCCACGGGTGGCGGCAATGGTGCCGATGGTGAGGCCCCGTCGGCCACAGGTGGCGAACCAGCCAAACTAGTTGCTCCAACCCCGGTGCCCAAGGTAAGCCGACTGAATTTTATGATCGGCTCTACCAACTTAACAACTCTTTTCTAATCATCATCTTCTCTTTGCAGAACATAGGCGACCTCCTCAATTTTGACTTGTCGGAGTTCGAGGAGTCTGGCGAGATCGGCGAGGAGGCACTGGTGACGCCGGCCGAGGACCTGAGGGCCAGCCTAGCTGACATCGGCAATCGGCTGGAGCCTTCGCTGGACGCACTGGTAGTCGACAGCGGCTCGATCCACACACGCTTTAGGGAGATCCAAGGCCAGCTGCCGAAAGCTCTAGCCGACGCCATCATGCCGGCAACCTTCTTGGAAGCCCACCAACTCAAATACGAGTGGGCTCGGCAGCGAATAGCCGACCGTCGTGAAAACCAGATGCAGTCGACAACCCTCCGATCGACCAAGGAAGCCATCGAGGTCGAAGGCCGCCTTCGACCGCCTGAAAACCGAGCCGACGGCCAAGCTCGAGCAGCTCCTCTCACGCCGGGACCAGTTGATGGCCGATCTCATTCAAGTCACGAACGAGATCGACGTCCACAAGGAGTACATGGCCAGCCTGCCAGCCAAAATCGACGCTCAATGTCAAAGTATCAAGGCGACTGTGGCACATCTCCGGGACTTGGTGAAAGGCATCCGGCAGGTGACTAGGTCCGAAGCCGACGACGTCAAGGCCATCGTGAAGGCGGACTAGATCAGGCGGACGGCGTTGTCGGCTATAGCTGATTTCCTGAAGAGATGAACTCGCTTGTAATATTTTGTGTTCTGAAATCGGCTACTACCTCATGTAATATACCCATTCAGCTTTTGTAATCGGCTTCACCAAACGTTTAAGTACAGCCTGTCCGTTTCTAACCCGTGGGCATGAATGAAATATTTGTCTGACTTTTATAATCGGCTTCTACCCTTGGCTTGTTTAATATATCCTGTCAATTTTTTGCAACTGTGCTTGTAAACGAGATCGGCTTCGGCCGCATGTACTATCTCGATACGACTGTCAATTCTAAATTAGCTGTGCTGAAATTGGCTTTGGCCTCACGTGTTGCGCTAGGTTTGCCGATTCCAAAACCGCACCACAACCGTCGATCTTAACACCTGAATTATGGCCGTCGATCCCAATCACTTAAAACGCCTTTATATTGACTGTCGATCATGAAGCTTAAAAATTTTCCTGATACCCAATTTTGTAATCGGCTCGTGTATGTATATGACGCCCAAATTTTGTTGATAGCTTAGGTCTCGACAAAATTGTGAATCCAAGCCATTTGCACCTCATTGTCGTCGCTATCGGCCAATCGTTAGCCGACCGTAGAAAACTTAGGGGAAAAATTTTACATAAAAATGCCTAAAGGCGATGCCTGATTGAAACAAGACATCGGCTGTCATAAATGGGCTAAGCAAACAGAGCCGAATCATGAGTTGATCCATACGCTTGGGTAGTATTTTTTCAGGTATTTCGCATTGAGAGCCCTCCCAAATACTTCGTCATCTAAACCTTCTAGCATGTAAGCCCCTTTAGAGACGCATTTGTGGATCTTGAAAGACCCTTCCCAGTTTGGTGACCACTTGCAGAATTTGTTGTCTCTGGATCCAATCGGCAATATTAATTTCCAAACAAGCTCGCCCTCTTCAAAAGATTTAGGCACCACTTTTTTATTATAATGTCTGGCTACTCGTTCTTTATCCCTTGTAACTTTTTCCAAGGCCCTCATCCTGGATAAAACTAAATCTTTCGACTCGTCTACCATCAAATGATAATAATCATCGGCTGTGAGTTGGTCCTATAGTTGAATACGTCTTGAGCCGATGACGCTTTCCCACGGTAGTACTGCTTTGTGTCCGTAGACGAGCTTGTATGGAGGGACTTGAATCGATCCGTGGCATGCCATCCGATATGCCCACAGTGATTTGGCTAATCGGCTGTGCCATTGCTTGGGATATTCAGAGATCTTTCTTTTAATCAATTTAATCAAACTCTTATTTGAAGCTTCGGCTTGCCCGTTGACCTGTGCGTAGTACGGCGAAGAATTGATTAACTTGATCCCCATGCCGTCGGCAAACTGAGCGAACTCATCCGATATGATATAGATCCCTGGTCAGTTGTAATGGTTTGCGGGACGCCAAATCGGTAGATAATTTGCTCTTTAACAAACTCGATTGCGTCCTTAGAATCCACTTTCTTCAGAGGAACTGCCTCCACCCATTTTGTGAAGTAGTCTGTTGCCACCAGGATAAATTTGTGCCCTTTGCTTGAGGGTGGATTGATCTGACCGATCATATCAATACCCCATCCTTTGAACGGCCAAGGCTTGATGATTTGGTTCATAGCCGACGCTGGTGCTCGTTGTATGGCGCCAAATCTCTGACAATCCTGGCAACCCTTATAATATTTGAAACAATCCTCCAGCATTGTCAGCCAAAAGTATCCTGCTCGGCGAAGTAGCCACTTCATCTTATGAGCCGATTGATGCATACCGCAGATCCCTTCATGCACTTCTCCGATAGCCACTTTGGCTTGATCGGTGCTCAAACACCTGAGCAACACGCCATCAATCGTCCGATAGTACAGATCTTCATCGAGCAAAACATATCTTAGCGCCTTGTATCGCAGTTTCCTTGTAGCCGATTGAGAGGGGTTCTTGAGATAGTTGTAGACTTCAAACCTCCAGTCATCGGCTGTAATGGCAGCAACCTCTATTTCGATCTTTTTCAACATCGGCCGATAGCTCGATGCCCCTTGAGCTAAATCATTGGCTTCTGTGTTCTGCTCTCTGAGGATATGTTTCAAAGTAACTAGCCGAAAACCTTCCATTAATTCCTGGCATTGCTCATAATAGACCATCAGCGCATCATTTTTGCATTCATATTCTCCTGATAATTGGCTGATGACCAACAGTGAATCTCTCATTATTTCGATGGCGTCGGCTTCGACTTCCTTGAGTAGATGTAATCCTTTCAGGACGGCTTCATATTCGGCTTGGTTGTTTGTAGCATGGGGGTTGATAGCGAAAGCAAACTCGAAACTTGCCCCCAAGGGCGAAATAATGACTAAGCCGATACCGCAGCCGCTTGTGCAAACCGAGCCATCAAACGTCAGCGTCCAAGGAATGATTTCCACTGAGCCAATCGAGTCGTTCCTGTGCTCAACGATGAAATCGGCTATGGATTGTCCTTTGATTGCGCTGGGTGCCTGATACCGCAAATCGAATTCTGTCAAAGCAAAAATCCACTTCCCAATTCTTCCTTTCAATACCGAAGCCGATAGCATGTATTTGACCACGTCAGCTTTGCAGATTATGGTGCACTCGTTGGATAGCAGATAATGCCTTAACTTTGTGCATGAAAAATATAGGCATAGGCACAACTTCTCCACAGGTGGATACCTCGTTTCTGTGTCTAGTAGTCGTCGGCTGAGATAGAATATAGCCCTTTCCTTGCTGCCGACTTCTTGTATCAAAACTAAGCCGATTGAGTTGTCGTCGGCTGATAGGTACAGCTTGAATGGCAGCCCTTTCTGTGGAGGCATTAGAACTGGAGGCGAGCTTAAATAATTTTTCATGTTAAGGCCTACTGCTGCTCTGCCCCCATTTGAATGCTTGATCGGCCTTCAGCCGAAGCAGTGGTGTGAACGGCTCCATCTTTTCTGAATGATTGGCTATGAATCGCCTGATAAAATTTATCTTTTCGATCAATGACTGGAGTTGTTTCTTGTCTTTCGGAGGCTGGATCTTATTGATAGCATTGATACTTCTTGGCGTGACCTCAATTCCTCTTTCATAAACAAAAAATCCCAGGAACTGCCCAGTCGATACGCCGAACGCACACTTAAGCGGGTTCATCTGCAGGTCATATTTCCTCATCCGCTCTAACACTTGTCTCAGATCGGCTATGTGGCTCTCCATCTCTCTGGACTTGACAACCACGTCGTCAATGTAGATCTCCACTAATGAGCCGATCGTGTCATGTAAAAATGTAGTTCATGGCACGTTGATATGTTGCCCCAGCAACCTTCAAGCCGAATGTCATTACCACCCATCGTACAAGCCGATTGCACACGGACACCGAAAAGCTGTCTTGCGGATGTCTTCGTCGGCCATAAATATCTAATTATAACCAGCGTTGTCATCCATAAAACTAATGATCTTGTGGCCGGAAGCAGCATCGACGAGTAAATCGGCTATTGGCATTGGGTATTCGTCCGTAGAGATGGCCTTGTTTAGATCTCTGAAATCGATGCATACCCTAAGTTTACCGTTTTTCTTCAACACTGGGACAATGTTTGAGACCCACTCGGTGTATCGGCAAGGCCGAATGAATCCAGCATCATATAGCTGAGTGATTTCGGCTTTGATTGCATCATACATATCGGCCTTAAACCTCCTGGGAGGCTGTTTGAATGGCCGATAGCCTGCCTTAATCGGCAGTTGATGGACCACTATCGATTGGCTAAGGCCAGGCATCTGAAAATACTCCCAAGCAAAGCAATCTTTATATTCTTTTAACAAATCAATAAGCTGGGATCTACAATGAGGAGATAGATTTTTGCTAATATACGTCGGCCTCGGCTTGTCACCAGAGCCGATGTCAATTTCTTGTAATTCGTCAGTCGACGTGAAGCCTTGCCCTAACTTGCCATCGTCTTCGTCTGCGGTGTCCATGCCGAAGACGCTTGAGCCCTCCACCATGTCTTGTTCAAAGCAGCAGCTGCGGCTCGTCATCTCCAATCGGCTGTATTGTGAAATTGGACAAATTTAGAAAATCGGCTTGCCAGATTTTCCTAGACAAACAATCAATGCCTTCGATTTCCCAAAGCGGCAAATCGGCACTGACGATGCTAACTGACCTGTCGGTTGGTACGATCTCAATCTTGTCGCCGTCCCATTGGATCAGGCTCTGATGCATTGTAGAAGGGACGCAACAATTGGCGTGTATCCAGTCCCTTTCGAGCAGCAGGCTGTAAGACCCCTTCCTGTCGATGACAAAGAATGTTGTGGGCACGGTCTTATTGCCGATGGTTAGTTCGACGTTCAGGACGTCCTTGGTTTCTGATGGGTTGCCGCTGAAGTCTTTGAGGACCATATTGGTCGTTATCAGGTCTTTGGCTCCTTTGCCTAGTTTACTGAATGTTGCGTAGGGCATTAGGTTGACTGCGGCTCCCCCATCAACTAGCATCTTGGACATCGGCTTACCGTTAACGAATCCTTTAACGTACAACGGCTTCAGGTGTCGATTTTTGGTCCCCTTGGGTTTGTCAAAAATAGCTTGGTCTGGTGAGATTGATAGTTTCACCAAATCGTCTTCGATGGTGTTTGCATCGGCTTCAGGAGCACTGAACTCGGCTGGCAGTATGAACACCATGTTGACCGATGCAGAAACTTTGCCTTTCCCTTTGGTTGCCCTCCTGGCTTGGTCGGCTGGACTCTCCTTGGCTTGCTCCTCGTCGGCGTGGCGGTTTTCTCTTTGGGAACCCATCGCCTTTTGATCTTACCCAGCCGACGGCGCTGTTCTTGGATCATTTGCCGAACTTCATCATCTCTCCCTTCACGCTTGAGTTGTTGAATTCTTCTTTTCTGCGTCTTTGTGAAGAAATCGGACGGGCACCATTGGGGATTGGCCGATTCCTCATCGCCGGCCTCTTCGTCGTCGTGGTTGTTGTCGTTGTCGTCTTCATCGACGAAGAAGTCTTGATGGATCGGGCCGAGCCGATTATGGATGGACCGCCGCCTCTGATTTAGCCGAACGGCTCTAGGGACGAACCGGGTTGGGCTTACAGCCGATGAGCTCCTGTGCTCGTCGTTGCGATCGTTGCATGCCGGGCAATCATCCAGTGTCGGCAGCCTCATGTCGGATTCCCAACAGTACCTAAAAAATCACAATGCCAGTGCGGATCGGCACTGCCGTGGCTTGCCTCGTACCGGTGGCTTTGCATTTCCGGTTCGCGCCAACGAGGTGCTTCGTCACGAGCTTCTTCCCGTCGAAAGGTGCTGAGAACGGCATCGGCTATCGTCATGGACTGGCCGTCGGTCAGCCGATCTGATAACGGGGCGCACCATGTTGATTGGCGCGGCGTGATGTCAAGTCGGCTCGCCTTCTGCCCTGGCCCTGATTGATGCGTCGACTAAGCCGTGTGCCATTCTGTTCTGTCGATCGGCTCGCCTGGGGCCGGCTTGAACTGCGTTGACCGGGAAAGGGTTGCCGTCTACCTTCATCGGCCGACTTGAATCGGCAAACTTCAATTTCCGGACTCAATTGCCGACTAGATTTGCTTTGCTGAAGACTTTGCAATCGCTAGTGGCATGGGATGTGGAGTTGTGTCACTTGCAATATTTCTTCTTCTTTAGTTCTTCGGCCGATGGGATCACGTGGTTTTCGGGAGCTGGATCTGTTTCTCCTTGAGCGACGAGTCAAAATCCTATCGGCCTTAGTGATGTCGAAGTCATATCTCTCTTCTTTGGCCGTCTTGGCGGCCATTGGCGGACGATGGCCTTTTTGTTCTTGGCCAATTCGGCTGCCGCCACCTCTGCGTCATCGTCATTGGAATCGGAGTCTGACTCAACGACAACTTGAGTTATACTCTTGACGCCCTTCCTGGTGTCCTGGAATCGCTGCTCGTGGGCCGTCACCTTCTGCGCCAAGTGGGCTAGGCTGTCGAAGTCCTACGCAGAGAACCGCTCTCGGATCGGCGCGATCAAGCCGTGAAAGGCCAAATCGGCCAATTGGGCATCCGATAACACCAGGCTGTAGCATCGGTTCCTTATCTCTCTGAAGCGTTGGATGTATTCTTGAACCGACTCGTTGTGCTTCTGCCTGATATTGGTGAGGTCCGACAACTTCATCTCATAGTTGCCAGAGTAAAAGTAGCTATGAAATTGTTTTTCGAGATCGGCCCAGCTCTGAATTAAGTTGTAAGGCAATGAGGAGAACCAGGTAAAAGCTGATCCTGAAAGAGACAGAGGGAACAAACGAACTCTCAAGGCGTCTGTAGCCGATGCTTCACCGCACTGCGCCAAGAATCGGCTGACATGCTTGTAGGTCGAAACGTTGTCTTGCCCTGAGAACTTCCAAAAATCTGGGATCTTGTATCGGTTGGAAAAAATAATCCGCTCAAAATGCGCTGGACAAGGATACCGATACATGTTCCCTGAGTCCTTTGGCTTGAGGCCGAATTGATCGCGCATGACGTCTGTAATCAGATAGGCCCAAGTTCGGTTGTCCTACTGTATCGGCTCATCTGGATCATACGGTGCGGGTGCTTGCCGATACGGTGGTGGTGGCGTCGAGGCTGTAGTGATGATCTTGGCGGCCTCCTTGATACTGGTAGTGGGGTGGATGATCAGTGGGAGGCGGCCGATGCACCGGTGGTGGCGTTGGTGGACCCGAGAACAGCTGTCGGCCATCGGCGTTGTACCGTCTGTCCAGGTCAATCTGGGCAATCGGCTCTGACAGCCGATTGTCGTTGAACATGTTAGCGATCTGGTCCTGGTGCAACGGTTGCTGTCGGTTCACCATGGTAATCACTGGCCTTGTAGCCGATTCAGTTGGATTCGGCTGGCCGAGGACCCCTCCTGGCGGCCCTGGTTGTGTTGGTGGTGGAATCGGTCGATTCTGGGTGACCAGCGTTCGGTAACCAGGGAACTTTCCGTCTGTGAAGTACGTCGGCCCCTGCTACAGCTGGTCGGCTATCTTGGCGTCGACCACAGTAGCAATCATGTTGTTGAGAGTGTTGACCAGGATGCTACTCTGGTTGACCAACGCATGATGGACGGTCGAATCGATCCGGTCTTGCAAAGTATGCAGGGCTAAATCATCTTGTTCCTAAGTCGGCTCCTCCACCTTTTGTTTGCCCTTTGATCCACTGGAGGAGGATGCCTTGAGCTCGTCTATGCTGAACTTGTACTTTTGATGTACAGACTCGGATCTGGTCTGGATGAATGATTGTAAGTAGTTGGTCGGGAGCTCTTCCACCATCTTCTTGTAATCGGCTTGCTGCTCAGCGGATAATTGCTCCATCTTCACAGGCACGATGTTGTCCTGAGAAACATTGGGGCTCTTGGAGTCGACCATCTTGTCGGCTGAGTCGATACGTCCTATCCGAGCCAACAGAGAAAGTCCCACCGGGCGTGCCAAGAAGCGTGTTGACGAGAAATTTCTCTCATCCGCTGGCCTGGGAGATCTGCTTAGCTCTAGTGCAGGTCCTTCTCAGCTGCCTGTGCAGTACAGGGCGTGCCAGTTGGTTCGATCTATTAACCAACAAAAAAAACAAGACATATGAGTTAAGTGTTAAGTTAGACCCCCACTGGATCGGCTGAGGGAATCCATGAGCATATATATGCAATCCTAAGATATATTTAAGCCAAATGACTGGAATGGATCGGCTATACTGAGACAGCATCAACCGCTTAACCCAAATACAGTAAAGGATAATAAATATATGTATTGATAACCTAGCCGATACTAGAAAGCTAACCATGGATCGGCTAGTACTCCAATGATTCTTATGAAAAGATATCATTCTTGAACCAGATATATAGCCTAAGAAATCGGCCGTCGGCTGTTGCTAGCAGGCCGATTTCGGCTTATGATGTCTGACAAGAACGGGATCTTAATATAAGAGGTAGTCCTAACATAATTCTAGTAATAAATATACTAAAAATATATCAGGGCAGGTAAGGCCGGCTGAAACCCCAGCACTATCTCTAAACAAATAAATCTAACCGAACAGAACATTGGAGGTTCGAAAAACGATTTAATAGTTCAACGTCGATGCAGCTTAAGTATAAAAAGAACCTGATCTATTGTAGCTGATTTATACCTCTCAAGACGGTGGATACCGCATATAAACTAGTTCAACCTTTAGATCTAGCCCTATCGGCTGCGGGTTCTTGATAGAACTGGTCGATGGCAGGATAGATCTAAACATTGCTCCAGTTTATATGCGACATATGGTAAATAGCGCAGTATAAACCCCCGAATCTAATGTGCCATTACGATGGAAGCACTAGAATCAGCAGAATATACCACTAATGACAAACATTTACTTGGATTTGGGGATCGAAACGATGCAGCCCAGAGCCAAATCAATTGCTCGTCTGAAGAAAAGGTTTGGCGATGCGTCGAAGGTTGTTTGATTGATTGTTTTATTATGTATTTACAGGGGTCTCGGGTCCTATTTATACCCAAGATAATATTATCTATACAGACCCTGGACTCTATCTAAACTACTATTTAAAATACGATGATATCCCGGGGAGGACCCACGCCGCATTACAATAAACAGTTTAAACGAATTCCTAATTCACAGATACAATTGCCGTTACAGGACTCTATCCATAGATGACAATATCTTTTAACACGCAAACTGATAACCGAATCCTTCACTTTATCTCCAAGCACTTTCACCAGAAATGGTTTTATCTTCTCCTCTGACTCAGCATCGGCTATCGGCTATCCTCATCCGATCCAACCTCAGCCGATTCGAACATAGCCGACACAGCCTTTGCTTCTCTGCCAGCCGATCCGATTCTGTTTTAACCTCGCTAGAACTTTGGGGTTCGGTTACCAAATTTAGGCGTTAAAACTTCGTTGCCAACTATCACGGAACTTGGCAGCGCCCCGCCTTACGCTATGACCTCTGCCAAGTTTGATAGGGGGCTAGCGAGTCCATTCAGGAGTACATCTGACGCTTCTCGCAATGCCAAAACACCGTTGCGAGCATCACCGAAGAAGATGTCATGCGCATCTTCTCCGAGGGCCTCTGAAAGCCCTCTGAGCTTTTCCGGTTCCTCGTTAGAAATTGGCCAACCTCTCTGGCGGATATGATCTCCATCGTCGAGAGCTTCACCGACACCGAGAATGCCGAACGACAGGAAATGCTTGCCCCAGAGCCCCTTGTCTCGAGGGAGTCTCGAGGGAAGGAGCGGTCCGAGCCTGACCGGCGCTTGCCGAGAAGAGCGGACCGCCGACCACCTTCGTGGGTCAAATGGGCCTTGGAGATGGGCAAATTCTCCATCGACTACAAGCTGCGCAACGCCATCAAATCCCAAGTCCTCGCCGACTTCGTAGCCAAGTGGACGGAAATCCAGCTCCCGTCGACCTCTGAGAATCAGCCGACCAGGACCATGTATTTCAACGGCTCCCTCAGCATCGATGGCACCGAAGCCGGTGTACTTGTGATCTTCCCAAAGGACGAGCATATCAGGTACGTCCTCTAGTTGCTCTTTAAAGCATCGAATAATGCCGCCGAATACGAGGCTTTACTCCATGGTCTCCGAACCGCCAAATCCATCGGCGTCGAGCGCCTCATGGTGTATGGTGATTCGAAGCTAGTGATTAGCCAGGTTAACAAGGACTGGGTCTGTTCGAGCAAGAAAATGGACGCATATTGTGCCGAGGTTCAGAAGCTCGAGGAAAAGTTTAGTGTCCTCGAGTTCCATCAAGTCCTCCGCGACGCCAATATGGCAGTTGATGTTAGTGATATGCCCTAGAGGCAACATGGAGATGTTGGATATCACGTCAATGTTTATGTATTTAACCATAAAGTGTTATTCAGTTCCATGAAATAGACATCTTGTATTGATCAATAAGTACGTGACTTATTTATGAGACTCGATATGTATGAATCTATTTCTAAATGATCCCTGATCATATATCATATTATTGGAACTAATATGATTCTAAGATCGGCATGTCTATTGATTGATGATCATGTCTCATAGATCATGGGTATGGAGATACCAAATCAATAAACATGGACACATGTGTTGGAGAACACATTGTTGGATAGACCCACCATGAGACATTACAGGAATTAATGTGCCATTAGTTGGTCTCAGGTAGTGTTGGTACAAAGTCCTTAGACCTGAGATCACCATGGATTCCAACATGTGTAGTAGCCTACTGTAACATCCTGAAAATCGAAGGAATGGAATTCGGAACGTAAAAATCGGAACTCACAAAAACTTTTTGGGAATCATTGCTTCTTATCGTGTTTTTCGATCTGGATTGCCAGTACAGCAAAATAAGGTTTTCTTCTAGAATTACTAGGAGGAAAATGGGGCAAAACCCTAAGCTTTGAAATTTCAACCGGTGAAAATGATTTCAAAATATAAATGTGTATACCTTGAAAAGAGCACATACATGTATAATTTGGTGAATTACAAAAAGGATATATTTTGGTTTAAACCCTAATTGATGAGGGAAGGATAATGAATAATTGGGATTTGATGATAAAGATATTTTTGGAAAAAAAAGAAAAATGAAGATAGAAATTCGTCGCTATTCAAACCCTATTTTCTTGAATTCAAAAGAAGAAACAAAATAAATACGAAAAATATATTTTGAAAAATAGGGAGAAATGGGAAATATCATTTTAGAGAGTATACTAAGAATACCAAAATTTATTTGGGATTTTTAGGAAGAAAGGAAATAGAAATAGGGAATTAGGAAAATTAAATCAGTAAAATAGGAAATGGCACTATTCATTGATCAACGGGTGTTCGACCGGTTCCACCACCCCGTTCGCAGCCGCCGCGCTCACCCGCCGTTCCCGAGACCTCGCGCGTGCACGTTCCCATCGTCATCGGCTCCGGTCACGCACGGGAATCGCCGTGGTCGCGCCATGCCGTTGCTCCCAAAAGTCGACGCCGTACACGCTAGCCATGCCGCCGCGTTAGCGTCGCGCATGCACGATCCCGCGCCACGCCGTCCTTGCCCGGCGCTGCACTCCCGCCCACGCGCACTGCCCTCACCGCGCTCGCCGTACGCGCGCGCGTTAGGCTGCGATTGCCGCACGTCGCCGCGGCGTGCGCGCGCTCGTCGCCTACCGCCGCACTAGGTCGACCGAACCATCTCACCGTCGACCGCCTATAAATCGGCCTCCCAGACCCAGCTGGCCACATAGAAAATCTTCCCATTGCTCACTCGTGCTTTCTCCCGTTTTTCCCCAAAAGTTAGCCGTTGCATTGCTTGAATTTTGGGAAGAATCGGAGCTCGGCGGAAGAACCCTAACTCGACCGCCGTGCAACACTTGAAATCGTCACCCTCGGCCGATTTCTTCCCGAATTGAAGGTACCATCATTATCCCCGTGCTCTAAGTGTTGTTTCCCTAAGCTTCCCGAGCCAAATGGTCGCCGGAAAATCGCCGGCGACGAGCCTCCTCGAATTCCCTGCCTCGGCCGCCGCCACCCCGCCGTCGCCAGCACGTTTCAGCGCCTCCCCGGCCGAACCAACCCCTCCTCTAGCATCCCTAGGGCTCACTGATGCTCGTAGACCCCTTGCTTTGGCCAAAACCTCGCCGGAGATTGCTGCAGACGAGCGCCACCGCCGCCGAACCACCTCGCCGTCGCCACCCTCTTCACCGCTCCCGGTCTCGGCCGAGTGGAGAAATGGGACCCCGTGGTCCCAAGATGGTGAAAAGCCCCTCCTTCCCCTAGCTACGGCCCTCCCTCACCGTCGGCGCCCTCTCCCTCGCCGTCGGCCGCCGGTGTAGCGAGCGTGAAAGAAGGGAAGAAACGAGAGGAAAATGGGAAAAAGAAAAAGAAAAGAAAAAAAAAGAAAAGAAGGAAAAGAAAAATAGTAAAGGAATAGGGGTAAATGTATAAATTATTTTGGAAATATTTTAGGATAAAATAAGGTTTCGAAATATTATTATTTAGGAATAAGTATAATATTCTTTCCCTTCCAAAAAGAAATACTTTGTGAAAATGATTTATAGATTAAATTTTTCTTTTTATGAATTCAAATATTGTCCAACCTTTAAATTGTTATCGAAGTTCACATGAGACCTTTTTAAATATTGGTTAAGCATGGATGACATTATCCTGTCGTTAGAATTTCAAAAACCCTAATAAATAAAATTGCAACATGAAAGATCAATTATTGGAGATATAAAAATTAGAAACCTAATTATTCTAGGATATCTTCAAATTTAAGTGCAAAATACATATCAACTACAAGATGGTTCGCTCGGTTTAACGAAAACCTTTTCGTTGATTCAACCTTTAAGATTTCGAAATTTGAGGTTGTGTTTGGAATCCGCTTTCCGCGATCATTTTGAGATCTCTTTCTTTTTCGTTGATGTTGTTGAATTCTAATTGGATTCAACCCTTCTTTTCGCACGTACGGATAGCGTCAGAAGAGGTGAACACGACTACGCGGAAGACCCCACTCAACCAGCGTGCGAGCAAGGCAAGTCTTCACACCCTTTGAACATATCGATCCCAATTGTGAAATGATGTTATTTTAAACTCTAAACCTGCATGCTTTACAGAGTTACCTATACTTGTTATGCCATACCTTGCTATTGATTACCTTTAGAATTACTCCTTGTAACTCACGATGTGATACAAACAACCGAAGAATAACTTCGGTAAACTGCTTAGCCATGCTATGCTTAGATTTATGCATACTCATGACTTTATGAAAAAGCTTTGTGCTTGGGCAACTACCTTAGGGAAGGTAGTTGAGATATGGCATGTGGAGACATGAGCGCCACATGGCCATGAGAATGGTGAACTAAGTTTGATGAAAATTTAAAGTACTATACAAATGTTTTAGACTGGGGCGGCCGGATGATTTGGGCGGATTCCGGAAAAGGCAAGTGCCGACCTTGGTCAGTTAAGGACTGAGCCATGAGATAGCCGGGAAACGAGCCAGTACAACCGTACTTCTCGAATGGGTATAGATCTAGGCGACTAGATAGCCGAGCGAGGCGGTATCCTTCCATAGATGGTTCTCTATGATGTGGTTGAGGGATGAGAATGAGGCTGCGGCCTTTGATATGAATGGTGGAATTAAACTGATGTTAATTAAACTTAAAGATTTGGAAAGTTTTCCCTTACCCCGGGTGCGCCAGAACTCCTCTCACTGCTAGAAAAGGACGGCTAGAGTGCATGAGGGCTTAAGTTCATGGAGCGGGTGCGCCAAAGTGAGGTTATCGAAAGGCTTTGCCGTGACCGTCTCATGTGTTGAGGCGTAGGCTCATTTGTTGGGCTGTCGCGGAGTACGGGTAAAGTGTACATCCACTGCGGTGTGAGTGAATCAATCTATTCGAATAGCCGTGCTCGCGGATAATGAGCATCGTGACAAGACTTTCGCTTGGCTAGACTTTGAACTTAAAAATGCTGGGATGGGTTTGCATGATGATTTTATTCGCTGGTGGATCAACTTCTCGAGATGCGAGAAGGGGTGGACTCCCTAGAAAATCATGACGAACCGGAGGCGGGAAGCCATCCTTGGAATCACGATGGATGGTAGACAGAACCGTCGCCGGGTTAATGAACTATGAAATTAAAACTTGATTGGGCTAGTCGATAGGTTTGTGAAAAGAATTGTGAAAACGGCTTTACGCAAAAATAACCCTAGCCATGTTCTTTGAATAACCCTATCATATGCACCAATTCTGTGTTGGCTTGCTGAGTACGGTTGGTACTCACCCTTGCTATACGCACAAACCTCCAGTTGATGGGAGTGAAGAGCCAGAAGATCCATACGCGTATCACCAGGAGGACGAAGGAACCGACGGTGCATATTAGACCTTAGCTCCGGTCGTTGCTGTGGCAATTGACAAGCCGCCCTCTTTCCATTGCCTTATCTAAATTCTTTTTATGTTGTATTCGGACCATAAGGTCCACGTGGGATGAACATTGCCTTCGGGCTTATTAATGTAATAATGGTAATGTAAGACTATTCGTGCATGTGCACTTGATTATCCAGATCTTGTATTCGTGGGTACCAACTACTCGATCCGAGGAAATGGTACTATGAACACGAAAGATTCCCGTCTCAAAACGGGGGTCCACGAGCTGGTATCGAGCCATGCGACCGTAGGCTAAGACCAAATGGCGCCCTACCCCTAACTAGTTGGCTAAAGGGAAATATCCCTACAATAGGATCAGTTTTAAACTATTATTTCCGAAAATGCAAATATACCTTTTCTACATCTGTATTTCCTTTTTACCAAATGATTATGATAGCTCTCTCCCACTAACCCTAAGTTGCCTACAAAAGCGGATGTCAAACCACGACGGAACACGGAAGTCACTATCCCGCGAGACGAGGGGTTTGTGGTACAACTTCAGTCCCTACTATGGTGTTTGAGGTACCGGAACCACCCACCTATCACACCAAGAGGCATGGCTCCGAAGAGTATCCAGCACGGGAGGTAGCCGTATCCATAGAAGCCCGCATGGGAAGTGAGACATCCTTCGCTTCCACACTCGCTACCACCGGGACCTAGCGAAGCAACTATTCGGGATGCGGCTCGCGAGGCCTTCCTTCGCCTTAATGCGATACACCGTGCCGAACTCACGGTGACGAGTTCGTGCATCATCCTTATCGCGAAGAGGGCAACCCGATGCACCGTGGAGGCTACCCCCTGCTGCTACAATCCGATGGTCACGCGTCTATCACGTTGGGCGGAGACGGCGAGCGGCATTACGAGGAGGCCACGCTCGAGATCAACGATCGGCGGTGGACGCCTCAATGATCCGGTCACAGCCACCAAGGCTGTGGAGACCGAGATAAACATTCGCGAACTCAGTGCGCAGGCCAATGGTGCCCGATGAGCAACTCTCGGACCGCTACATGGCCGTGGGGAAGCTCGGTAGAGCTGGAAGAGCAGCGCTCGGGAAGAGCAAGCGGCAAATCAACCAACTGGAGGAGCAGCGCGCCTCGTCCTGTCTACGCTGCGAGTACTTCCACCGAGCACGTACCATCACCTCCTGTGCCCGACCACTATTACCTTATGACTCCAGCATGCTTGGATACTTTTCAAGCCATGATGGAGCAAGCTTTCATGTTGAGCACAGAGCCTGCACCGTACCTGATAGACCCCACTGCTGTCGCGTCCATGGGACCCACCTCAAGCTCCGTAGCAATACCATCCGAGCCTGGATCGGAGAGGAGAACCCCATCCAGATCCACACCGACACGAAGTCCGAGGCGAACCCATGGAAGTCAAATGGGAGTCTAGCGACACCGACCCAATGGAGGAGGAAGCTCCCCTCGTCGCGACTCACCTGGAGGCCCCTCACCCGCCGGACCGCTCGCAAGAGTACGCGGCCACCGAGTCGGAAGATTCGGCGTGACTCGAGGCCACCACCTCCGAGCCATGGGGACTCCGGTTTGCTTCACGACGGACCACCCACATCCGGCGCCCGGCTCTTGCGGATGGTTGGACGACTAGGCGGGAGGACCTTCCCAGCTCGGCAGCACGAACCACTCTCTATCCCCCCTTAATTGGTTGATGTAGTTGGACGATATAATTGTTGTTGCTATCATGACATGAAGGACTGTGTGTGTACAGTCCATGAGTCCCCCTTATGTAATATGATGAACCTAAGCATCGCTTTGCGGTGTCTTAATTCGTAAGCTTATTATTATTTCACCCTATCTGTTGATTGAAGATCATTCAAAAGAACTTGAAGAAAAATCCCCCAGGAACCATAACCTAAACTGGTCCGATCTCTCAATTCATCTATTTTCTCGGATGGCACATCGCCGCAGAGCCGCGGCAACCAACGAGAACCCACCAGAACCCAACCCCTCCACCCTGGCGGAGGTCATGGCTTTGCAGACCCAGCTACTCCAAGCGATTGCTAATAATCAGGGATGTCGAGGAGGATCGAGCCTGGGAGAATTCATGAGAGCTAAGCCACCCACTTTTTCCACGGCCGAAGAACCTATGGATGCCGAAGATTGGCTAAGAGTGATAGAGAAGAAGCTAACCCTCGTCGAATCCGAGAAGGCGATAGAGTTGTCTTCGCTACTAACCAGGTGGAGGGCCCCGCAAGTGGCGGTGGGACACCTACAAGGAAACACGAGTCGAAGACGCCGGCGAACCAACATGGGAGGAATTCACGGCTGCGTTAGTGAGAATTTCGTGCCAGCTGCGGTTATGAGGATGAAGAAAACGAGTTCCGCAGACTGCGTCAAGGGAACACCTCGGTACAAGAATATCGAACAAGTTCACCCACTTGCCCGTTACGCCACCGGTGACTCAGCGAGATGAAGAAGAAAAGATAGACAAATTCATTGAGGGACTAAATGACGGGGGGGACCAATGATCGGGCGGGATCACACCGGTTTCTAAAGCCTCATCAACAAGGTCGTCCGACTTGAGCATGACCAAAAGGTGGTAGACAATAACCGCAAGAGGAGGCTCGCTATGGCTCGCCCATTTCGGGGAACGCCACAACGCCCCAAGGGAGCCACCCCGTCGGATGGAAGCCAAATGTTCGGCAACCGGACGTTCTCCGCTTTCGACCATGTCAACGGTCAGCTACACCTCAGCTTCGTACACCCACACCAACCCTAGCCGCTCCAGGAAGAAAGAATGTGAGCTGCTTCAATTGCGGAGAATTCGGGCACTACTCCAATAGCTGCCCAAAACCACGCAACGCCCGTGCGCACGGCGCCAATGCAACGCCCGTCAGAGGAACCCCCACCCCTGCGGCGGGACGAGGTGCATTCGGACCCCGCTACCCAACGAGGCGCCACCGGGTTTCGACGTGGCCGGGTGAATCATGTGCGGGGTGAAGAAGCTCGGGAGGACCGGAGCGTATTGATGGGTATGTTCTCTATCAACTCGCACCGATTAAAGTTTTATTCGATTACGGAGCCTCACATTCATTCATATCTTCCCGAGTAAGCAAACAACACCACCTACACCAAGTAGCACTTAGAAGACCTATGCTGGTACACTCACCGGGGGGAGACATAACCGTACCCCGTGCCTGCATTAATGTGCCCATACGGATTAGAGACGTGGTGTTTCTCTCAAACCTTATGGTGCTATCACCCCAAACCATAGATGTCATACTCGGAATGGATTGGTTGACCAAAAATAATGGAATCATAGATGCAGTCGAAGGGAAGTCACGGTATCCACCCCATGGGGATCACCGATGAGCATAACTATGGATCAAAACCCAAAGCTGTGTGAGCAAGCCGCGGGAGTGTTCACCATGCTACCTCTAGGCGGAATGCCGTAGTACAAGAATACCCGGATGTGTTTCCCGAGGAATTACCGGAATGCCCCGGATCGCGACGTAGAGTTTATCATCGATCTAATGCAGTACTGCCCCCATATCCAAGAGGCCTTATCGAATGCCGGCCAACGAGTTAGAGGAACTCAAGAAGCAAATAAGAGAACTACAAGAGAAGGGATTCGTATGCCCCACTCTTCTCCACGGAGCCCCGTACTCTTCGTCAAAAGAAGGATGGGAGTATGAGAATGTGTGTGGACTACCGATCGCTGAATGAAGTAACTATCAAGAACAAGTACCCGCTACCTCGGATCGATGACCTATTCGATCAACTTAAAGGTGCGCAGTGTTCTCAAAGATTGATCTACGGTCGGGATATCATCGGTTGAAGACTAGAGCCGGAGATATTCCTAAGACGGCGTTCTCTACACGTTACGGCTTATACGAGTTCACGATGATGTCCTTTGGATTGACCAATGCCCTGCATACTTTATGAATCGATGAACAAGGTATTCATGGAATACCGGACAAATTCGTGGTGGTATTCATTGACGACATACTTATCTACTCCAAGAACGATGAGGAACACGCGAACATCTACGGCTCGTCTTGGAAAAGCTACGAGAGCACCACTGTATGCAAGGTTCAGCAAATGCGAGTTCGGCTCAAGGAAGTCGCTTTTCTTGGCCACGTGGTTTCAACCGGAGGAGTAGCGAGACCCCGCCAAGGTCGAAGCCGTTATGGAATGGAAGGCACCCAAGTCGGTGACGGAAGTTCGGAGTTTCTTGGGCTTGGCCGGTTATTACCGACGGTTTATCGAAGGGTTTTCCACTAGCCCGACCTATGACTCAACTTCGAAGAAGGAAAAGAAGTTTGAGTGGAATGAGAAGTGTCAAAAAGCCTTCGACCAATTAAAAGAAAAGTTAACCACTTGCCCCAATCTTGACCTTACCCGACAACCTAGGAAGGACTTCGTAATGTCTTGTGATGCATCACGGCAAGGATTAGGAGGAGTATTAATGCAGGATGGGAAGGTCGTAGCGTATGCCTCGCGACAGTTACGACCGCACGAGGAGAATTATCCCACACACGACTGGAATTAGCCGCGGTTGTACACGCATTGAAGATCCGGAGGCACTATCGATCGGGAACCACCGTGATGTGTATACCGATCACAAGAGCTTAAAATATTTCTTTACTCAGCCTGATCTCAACCTACGACAAAGGCGATGGTTGGAGTTGATCAAGGATTACGATCTAGGAATCCATTACCATCCCGGCAAGGCAAATGTAGTGGCCGATGCGCTGAGCCGCAAAGCCCAATGCAACCACATGGGATTGGGAGGTATGGCAGCGAGCTCCAAGAAGAAATGGCTAGACTTAATCTCACTGATTCCTCGCGGAGAAGTGCACTCACTTGAAATCCAACCTCTTCGAGGACTCAAATAGAAGAAGCCCAAAAGGGAATGAGGAAACCCGGGAAATCAAGGAACGCATGGCGCGGGGCGCTAAGGAGTTTTCGGTAGATGACAAGGGAATCTGTGGTACAAGAAAAAATCTGCGTGCTTGAACAGGGTGGATTACGAGGATTGATCTTAAAAGAAGCCCACGAATCGGCATATTCGTTACATCCCGGAAGCACGAAGATGTACCAGGATTTGAAAGGAGAATACTGGTGGCCCAATATGAAGAGAGATGTAGCCGAATACGTAGCCGTGTGCGATGTGTGCCAAAGAGTGAAAGCCGAGCATCAACGACCGCAGCGGCTTGCTGCCCGCTCAAGATCCCGAATGGAAATGGGACGAGATAGGCATGGATTTCATAGTAGGATTACCCAAAACTACGACTGGTTACGATTCCATTTGGGTAATAGTGGATCGGCTCACTAAGACTGCCAGATTTATTCCCGTAAAAACTAACTACAACAGTGCCAAGCTAGCGGAACTATACATGAGTAGGATTGTATGTCTCCACGGTGTACCAAAGAGGATTATATCGGATCGTGGTACCCAATTCACATCTCATTTTTGGAGCAAAGTCCATGAGGCACTCAAAAGTCATCTCGCTTTCAGTACCGCTTATCAGGGCAGACTGAAAGGACGAACCAAGTACTAGAAGATATGCTGAGAGCCTATGCACTGGATTTCACCAAGGATTGGGAGAAATGTTTGCCGTACGCCGAGTTCTCCTACAACAATAGCTATCAAGCCAGCCTGAAGATGTCGCCAAACGAAGCTCTATTTGGTCGCCGATGTCGAACCCCATTGATGTGGTCAGAAACCGGTGAACGAACCGTATTCGGGCCTGACATAATCAAGGAGGCTGAGGAAAAGGTTCGCCTGATCCGGGACCGACTACAAGCTGCTCAATCACGACAAAAGAGCTACGCGGATACCCGACGAAGAGAATTGGAATTTAAAGAAGGTGACTACGTGTATCTAAAGGTCTCACCACTACGGGGAACACAGAGATTCAAAGTCAAAGGGAAACTCGCACCACGATACGTGGGCCCATTTACGATAAGCGCTAGGAGGGGAGAAGTGGCTTACCAATTGGAACGCCCGAGAATCTCTCCGATGTCCACCCAGGTATTCCACGTATCACAGTGAAGAAATGTTTGCGGGTACCGGAAGAGCAAGCCCCGTTAGAAACCATCCATGTCCACGGTGACCTTACCTACCGGAGCATCCAATCAAGATACTAGACGAGGCGAAAAGAAGACACGAACCAAGTCATGGCACATGTACAAAGTACAATGGGGCAATCACACGAAGAAGAAGCTACCGGGAGAGCGAAGAGTTCCCGAGGACAGAATACCCACACCTATTCAGCCGCGGTAAGAAATCTCGGGACGAGATTTATTGTTAGGGGGTAGGTTTGTAACATCCTGAAAATCGAAGGAATGGAATTCGGAACGTAAAAATCGGAACTCACAAAAACTTTTTGGGAATCATTGCTTCTTATCGTGTTTTCGATCGGATTGCCGATCTGACAAAACAAGGTTTTCTTCTAGAATTACTAGGAGGAAAATGGGGCAAAACCTAAGCTTTGAAATTTCAACCGGTGAAAATGATTTCAAAATATAAATGTGTATACCTTGAAAAGAGCACATACATGTATAATTTGGTGAATTACAAAAAGGATATATTTTGGTTTAAACCTAATTGATGAGGGAAGGATAATGAATAATTGGGATTTGATGATAAAGATATTTTTGGAAAAAAAGAAAAATGAAGATAGAAATTGTAGCTATTCAAACCCTATTTTCTTGAATTCAAAAGAAGAAACAAAATAAATACGAAAAATATATTTTGAAAAATAGGGAGAAATGGGAAATATCATTTTAGAGAGTATACTGAGAATACCAAAATTTATTTGGGATTTTTAGGAAGAAAGGAAATAGAAATAGGGAATTAGGAAAATTAAATCGGTAAAATAGGAAATGGCACTATTCATTGATCGGCGGGTGTTCGACCGGTTCCACCACCCCGTTCGCAGCCGCCGCGCGTCACCCGCCGTACCGAGACCTCGCGCGTGCACGTTCCCATCGTCATCGGCTCCGGTCATGCACGGAATCGCCGTGCAGTCGCGCCATGCCGTTGCTCCCAAAAGTCGGCGTCGTACACGCTAGCCATGCCGCCGCGTTAGCGTCGCGCATGCACGATCCGCGCCACGCCATCCTTGCCCCGGCGCTGCACTCCCGCCCACGCGCACTGCCCTCACCGCGCTGCGTACGCGCGCGCGTTGGCTGCGGTGCCGCACGTCGCCGCGACGTGCGCGCGCGCGTCGACCCCTACGCCGCACTAGGTCGACCGAACCATCTCACCGTCGACCGCCTATAAATCGGCCTCCCAGACCCAGCTGGCCACATAGCAAATCTTCCCGTTGCTCACTCGTGCTTTCTCCCGTTTTTCCCCAAAAGTTAGCCGTTGCATTGCTTGAATTTTGGGAAGAATCGGAGCTCGGCGGAAGAACCCTAACTCGACCGCCGTGCAACACTTCGAAATTCGTCACCCTCGGCGATTTCTTCCCGAATTGAAGGTACCATCATTATCCCCGTGCTCTAAGTGTTGTTTCCCTAAGCTTCCCGAGCCAAATGGTCGCCGGAAAATCGCCGGCAACGAGCCCCTCGAATTCCCCGCCTCGGCGCCGCCACCCCGCCGTCGCCGGCACGTTTCAGCGCCTCCACGGCCGAACCAACCCCTCCTCTAGCATCCCTAGGGCTCACCGATGCTCGTAGACCCCTTGCTTTGGCCAAAACCTCGCCGGAGATTGCTGCGACGAGCGCCACCGCCGCCGAACCACCTCGCCGTCGCCCCTCTTCACCGCTCCCGGTCTCGACCGAGTGGAGAAATGGGACCCCCGTGGTCCCAAGATGGTGAAAAGCCCCTCCTTCCCCTAGCTCCGGCCCTCCCTCACCGTCGGCGCCCTCTCCCTCGCCGTCGGCCGCCGGTGGTAGCAGAGCAGAGAAAGAAGGGAAGAAACAGAGGAAAATGGGAAAAAGAAAAGAAAAGAAAAAAAGAAAAGAAGGAAAAGAAAAATAGTAAAGGAATAGGGGTAAATGTATAAATTATTTTGGAAATATTTTAGGATAAAATAAGGTTTCAAATATTATTATTTAGGAATAAGTATAATATTCTTTCCCCTTCCAAAAAGAAATACTTTGTGAAAATGATTTATAGATTAAATTTTTCTTTTTTATGAATTCAAATATTGTCCAACCTTTAAATTGTTATCGAAGTTCACATGAGACCTTTTTAAATATTGGTTAAGCATGGATGACATTATCCCGTTAGAATTTCAAAAACCCTAATAAATAAAATTGCAACATTAAAGATCAATTATTGGAGATATAAAAATTAGAAACCTAATTATTCTAGGATATCTTCAAATTTAAGTGCAAAATACATATCAACTACAAGATGGTTCGCTCGGTTTAACCGAAAACCTTTTCGTTGATTCAACCTTTAAGATTTCCGAAATTTGAGGTTGTGTTTGGAATCCGCTTTCCGCGATCATTTTGAGATCTCTTTCTTTTCGTTGATGTTGTTGAATTCTAATTGGATTCAACCCTTCTTTTCGCACGTACGGATAGCGTCCGAAGAGGTGAACACGACTACGCGGAAGACCCCACTCAACCAGCGTGCGAGCAAGGCAAGTCTTCACACCCTTTGAACATATCGATCCCAATTGCGAAATGATGTTATTTTAAACTCTAAACCTGCATGCTTTACAGAGTTACCTATACTTGTTATGCCATACCTTGCTATTGATTACCTTTAGAATTACTCCTTGTAACTCACGATGTGATACAAACAACCGAAGAATAACTTCGGTAAACTGCTTAGCCATGCTATGCTTAGATTTATGCATACTCATGACTTTATGAAAAAGCTTTGTGCTTGGGCAACTACCTTAGGGAAGGTAGTTGAGATATGGCATGTGGAGACATGAGCGCCACATGGCCATGAGAATGGTGAACTAAGAATGGTGAACTAAGTTTGATGAAAATTTAAAGTACTATACAAATGTTTTAGACTGGGGCGGCCGGATGATTTGGGCGGATTCCGGAAAAGGCAAGTGCCGACCCTGGTCAGTTAAGGACTGAGCCATGAGATAGCCGGGAAACGAGCCAGTACAACCGTACTTCTCGAATGGGTATAGACCTAGCTGACTAGATAGCCGAGCGGAGGCAGTATCCTTGCATAGATGGTTCTCTATGATGTGGTTGAGGGATGAGAATGAGGCTGCGGCCTTTGATATGAATGGTGGAATTAAACTGATGTTAATTAAACTTAAAGATTTGGAAAGTTTTCCCTTACCCCGGGTGCGCCAGAACTCCTCTCACTGCTAGAAAAGGACGGCTAGAGTGCATGAGGGCTTAAGTTCATGGAGCGGGTACTGCCAAAGTGAGGTTATCGAAAGGCTTTGCCGTGACCGTCTCATGTGTTGAGGCGTAGGCTCATTTGTTGGGCTGTCGCGGAGTACGGGTAAAGTGTACATCCACTGCAGTGTGAGTGAATCAATCTATTCGAATAGCCGTGCTCGCGGATAATGAGCATCGTGACAAGACTTTCGCTTGGCTAGACTTTGAACTTAAAAATGCTTGGGATGGGTTTGCATGATGATTTTATTCGGGGTGGATCAACTTCTCGAGATGCGAGAAGGGGTGGACTCCCCAGAAAATCATGACGAACCGCAGGCGGGAAGCCATCCTTGGAATCACGATGGATGGTAGACAGAACCGTCGCTGGGTTAATAAACTATGAAATTAAAACTTGATTGGGCTAGTCGATAGGTTTGTGAAAAGAATTGTGAAAACGGCTTTACGCAAAAATAACCCTAGCCATGTTCTTTGAATAACCCTATCATATGCACCAATTCGTGTTGGCTTGCGAGTACGGTTGGTACTCACCCTTGCTATACGCACAAACCTCCGGTTGATGGGAGTGAAGAGCCAGAAGATCCATACGCGTATCACCAGGAGGACGAAGGAACTGACGGCGCATATTAGACCTTAGCTCCGGTCGTTGCCTGTGGCAATTGACAAGCCGCCGCCTCTTTCCGCGCCTTATCTAAATTCTGTTTTTATGTTGTATTCGGACCATAAGGTCACTGTGGATGAACATTGCCTTCGGGCTTATTAATGTAATAATGGTAATGTAAGACTATTCGTGCATGTGCACTTGATTATCGATCTTGTATTCGTGGGTACCAACTACTCGATCCAGGGAAATGGTACTATGAACACGAAAGATTCCCGTCTCAAAAACGGGGGACCACACCTACTTTGGGACTACCAAACGCTATTCCATAATTGGGTAGTTATAAAGGTAGTTTTCGGGTTTGCTATGAAACATGGAGTGGGATGTGAGTGATCAAGATGGAATTTGCCCCTCCTTTGGAGAGATATCTCTGGGCCCCTCGAGGTAATGGATTATGGAAATGCATGGCCATGCTAAGTTGATTGAGGAGTCAATCAACGGACGGATAATGCAATACGGTTCGAGTGAATGGTTAAGCTATTGAAGGGATGGCACACATCTTGCCTATAGCTTAATTGGTATCGTGAGGCAAAGGGATTTGTGTACACATTACGGGTTCGAGCCGATATTATATTCTTGTATACTATGGTGTCAATATGTGCTTGCTAGGCGCCACTGTGACGTCGGCTGAGTTGGACTCGAGCCGACGGTCGGTTAAGTTAGACTATAGCCGAAACCGAGTATACCTGAACCTACAGGTCACATGCTTAAGGGGATAAGAACAGGCGTTCGAGTTGGACTCGGATACGGCTCGATCGGATAGGGATCCGATCGGATAGAGTCCTATGGGCTTACGACGTATGGGCGGCCAACTCGTGAGATTCGGATAGGATCCGATTCAAAATAGAGTCCGATCGGCCACTAGTCCCGATCGGCCAACTCTATATAAAGGAGGGAGGGGTGGAGAGCTGCGGCACGTCAATTGCATCGCTTTGAACGAATCCGCAACAGAAGTCGTCGAGATCAATCTCCACGGAAATACTCCCCACTTTCAAGCCAAACCCTAGCCTTGCATCGCGTGCTAGCACACGGGTGTTCGGCGTTCGTCCCCGGACGTGTGGATACCGGTAGAGGTGCTTGCTACGTTGCCGCGGTTCATCGGTTGTGGAGGAATCGGCTGCGGTCGAGTGCATCAGAGCAAGGCGCGAGAACATAGTCGGACGACTCGGATCGGCTACGGCATCTGCGAATCGGCTGGTTGGCGAATCGGGTGTCCCCGAGTATCGGCTGTCGGCTTGCGGGAATCGGCTACACTATTCCGGATCGGATAGCCGTGATTGGCTGTTTCTGCTGCACACTCCAATCGGTAATGATCTATCGGCCCTTACTTGCAAGTGTTCCTGGTTTGCGCGGTTAAAAGTTTTTGTATTCGGCTAGCGTAGCCTCCGCGTAACCCTTCAGTGGTATCAGAGCTAATCTTGCTTAGTTCGGGTTTTAGATTGGATCTGGAACAAGTTTTGTGCACGGGTTGATTAGATCAATCGGTTTTACGGGATTTGTTGAGGAGAGTTTATGGTTATTACGTTCCTTGATAGTGTATCGGAACGGCGTA
Organism: Oryza australiensis; assembly: GCA_019925245.2. Taxonomy (NCBI): domain Eukaryota; kingdom Viridiplantae; phylum Streptophyta; class Magnoliopsida; order Poales; family Poaceae; genus Oryza; species Oryza australiensis. The sequence continues at coordinate 229,116 of JAIFGZ020000635.1, read as the reverse complement.
ATGTGATTACGTCGAAGCAATATCCATAGATCTTGGTTTGAGTCGGATTCGAGATAGCGTTCCTTGATAGTGTATCGGAACGGTATAATGTGATTATGCCGAAGCTATCTCGTAGTCCGATCTTGTTAGCTGCCTCGCGCCTACGCAAACCATCTCCCTTGATAGTGTATCGGGACCGCCGTGTGCACCTCCCTTATAGGTCATCTCGGTGTCGTATCTCTGCGATAGGTAGAAAACGTTTCTACGCCTAACTTGCTTTTGCAGAGAATTCTTTGAGATGGTATGGCCCTATTGTATGTATGAGATGTATGAGATGCATGTGATGCATGTAATATTCTTTCATATGTGCAATCCCTGTAATATTCTTTCATACGTGCAATGCTTGTAATATTTTTTCACGACCTGCGAGTCGATGTAATCTTCAATTAGAGCTTCTATAGTAGTAGCTTAGTTTGAAGAAATCAAGCATCATGCACATTGGAAGATGGTGCTGAAGATGGAGATCCTCAGCGCCGACATGGAGATGGAGATCACCATGTGAAGGGGGCCATACTATTTCATTATATGCTATTCTACCTGCTTTCATATATGTGATATGTTTGTTTGATAGGATAGCATCCTCGCAAAATTAAGTAGTAATGATGCCCTTCCAAATGTTGCACCCGTCACCGTTATGCTCGTCAATGGTGGGTCCGCAAAGCGGAATGTCATTCTCTATCATAACACGAGGGGTATATGTCGGACATATACGCGGGAGCATTTGGTTTACTTAACAAGGCTATCAAAACAGTTTTGGGCCTTGGGGCATATGTTGGGGCCGGGGCATGGAGATGCCACACCAACAACAAGAGTCACATAGAGATGTGATTAGCAAGGAGTTGCTTACCGATGTTATTAATATTCTAGCAGTGATGCCAAAGCTCACTAGAAAATTAATTAACATGTGGATCTTGACCCAATACGTAACCTAGAGGGAAGGTGGAAAATACGTAATGGGAGTCTTATGTTAAATTGTTTAACAAAAGACATAACATAAACATTGTGCTAAACTTTGTTTTTCTGTTGTAGAATAAATGGCGGCTAATACTACACCCAGTACCTTTAATTTGCGATCTATTCTTGAAAAGGAAAAATTAAACGGAACAAACTTTATGGATTGGTATCGCAACTTGAGAATTGTTCTCAAGCAAGAGCATAAGGAGTACGTTCTTGAAGTACCTTATCCGGAGGATTTGCCAAATAATGCCACTGCAACTGCACGGAGAGTTTACGAGAAGCACACTAATGATGCCCTAGATATAAGCTGTCTCATGCTTGCTACAATGTCCCCTGAGCTTCAGAAGCAATATGAGAGCAGCGATGCTCACACTATTATTCAGGGACTACGTGGCATGTTTGAGAACCAAGCTCGGGCCGAGAGGTTCAACACCTCAAAGTCCTTGTTTGCGTGCGAGCTTGTTGAGGGAATCCCGTCGTCCGCATGTGATAAAGATGATTGGCTATATCGAGAGTCTTGAGAAACTAGGTTTCCCTCTTAGCCAAGAGTTGGCTACGACGTGATTATCCGGTCGCTCCCTCCGAGCTTCGAGCCATTCATATTAAATTATCACATGAACAATATGGATAGGACCTTGGCTGAATTGCATGGGATGCTAAAGACAGCTGAGGAGAGTATCCAGAAAAACGGTGATCATGTGATGAAGGTGCGAAGGCTAAGCGCAAACCACTGTCAAGAAGCTTTGCACCAAGAGGAAGTTAACTCCCGATGAGATCGCGAGTGCCTCAAATGCAAAGAAGGGCAAGAAGGGTCGGCGGCATCGATGTCGTTTGCTTCTACCGCAAGGAGACAGCCACGAAAAGGAACTGCAAGAAGTACATGGAGGATCTCAAAAAGAAGCAAAGTACGACTTACGCTTCAGGTATTAATGTTATAGACATTAATCTTGCAACTTCACCTACCGACTCTTGGGTATTTGATACCGGATCGGTAGCTCATATTTGCAAATCGTTGCGGGAATGAGAAGAAGTAGAGGCTTAAGAAGGGGCGAGGTGAACCACGTCGGCAATGGAGCAAGCGTTTCTACGATTCTTTGTCGGCACAATTCCACTTCATCTACCTTCGGGACTAGTTTTGGAATTAAATAATTGTTATTTTGTTCCAACACTATGTCAAAACGTTATTTCCGCTTCATGTTTGCAAGCGGAAGGATATGATTTTAGATCAATGAACAATGGTTGTTCAATATATCTCGAGAGATATGTTCTATTTTCATGCTCCATTGGTGAATGGATTATACGTTTTGAATCTTGAAGCGTCTCCCATCTATAACATTAATACGAAAGGCAACTCTCTAATGATACAAACCCCACGTTTATCGGCATTGTCGCTTAGGCCATATAAATCGAAACGCATGGAGAAGCTCCATAAGGATGGATTGCTTCACTCTTTTGATTTTGAATCATTTGAGACATGTGAGTCTTGTTTACTTGGTAAGATGACAAAGGCACCTTTCACAGACTTAGTGAAAGAGCAAGTGACTTGTTGGCACTCGTACATACCGATGTATGTGGACCAATGAGCTCAACGGCCGAGAGTGGTTATCGACTTCATTACCTTTACCGATGACTTTAGTAGATATGGTTATATCTACTTAATGAGGCATAAGTCCGAATCCTTTGAAAAGTTCAAAGAATTCCAGAATGAAGTACGAGAATCATTTAGGGAAAACAATCAAGTTTCTACGATCGGATCGTGGAGGGGAATACTTGACCCAAGAGTTTGGTAATGATGTGAAAGATTGTGGAATTGTTCCACAGTTGACTCCGCCAGGAACTCCACAATGGACCGGAGTGTCCGAACGGAGAAATCGCACCTTGTTGGACATGGTGTGGTCGATGATGAGCCAAAGTGATCTTCCGTTATCCTTACGGGGATATACTCTTGAAACATGCGCTCACACTAAATAGAGTTCCATCTAAGTCGGTTCAAAAGACACCATATGAGATATGGACAGGGCAACCCCCTAGTTTGTCTTTTCTCAAAATTTGGGGATGCGAAGCTTATGTAAAACATTTACAGTCTGACAAGCTCACACCCAAATCTGACAAGTGCTTCTTTGTGGGATATCCTAAGGAAACTAAGGGATATTACTTTTATAATCGGGAACAAGGCAAAGTGTTTGTCGCCCGACACGGTGTCTTCTTGGAGAAAGAGTTTCTTTCAAGAAGGGTTAGTGGGAGCGGGTGCATCTTGAAGAAGTTCAAGAAACACCGAGAAAATGTTTCAGGCGACCACGTAACCACAACAGGAGTAGCAAAGTGTTGCGTCACCGTTGTAGATACACCAGCCCACGGAGGTCTGAAAGATCATGTCGTGCGCCTGACAGGTACACAGGTGCGGAACAACGTGACAGGTACACAGGTGCGGAACAACGTGATTCCAACAAGTGGCTTGGAGCCATGAAATCCGAAATAGAATCCATGTACGACAATCAAGTTTGAAACTTGGTTGATCCACCTGATGGTGTCAAAACCATTGAGTGTAAATGGGTTTTTAAGAAAAAGGACGATATGGATGGAAATGTTCACATCTATAAGGCACGATTGGTGGCGAAAGGTTTTAAACAGATTCAAGGAGTTGATTATGATGAAACCTTCTCACCCGTCAAAATGCTTAAATCTATTCGGATTATCCTAGCGATTGCTGCATATTTCGATTATGAGATATGGCAGATGGATGTCAAAACGGCTTTCCTAAATGGAAACCTAAGCGAGGATGTATACATGATACAACCTCAGGGTTTTGTCGATCCAGAATCGCCTGGAAAGATATGCAAGCTACAGAAATCCATTTATGGATTGAAGCAAGTGAAGGGTTACGCGGAAGCTACGCTAGCTGTTCCGTTGGTCCACATACATCAGTATGTACGAGTGCCAATAAGTCACTTGCTCTCTCACTATGTCCCGTGAAAGGTGCCTTTGTCATCTTACCAAGTAAACAAGACTCACATGTCTCAAATGATCCAAAATCAAAAGAGTGAAGCAACCCATCCTTATGGAGCTTCTCCATGTGTTTCGTATTTATATGGCCTAAGCGACAATGCCAGATTAACGTGGGGTTTATATCATTAGAGAGTTGCCTTTACGTATTAATGTTATAGATGGGAGACGCTTCAAGATTCAAAACGTATAATCCATTCACCAATGGAGCATGAAAATAGAACATATCTCTAAGATATATTGAACAACCATTGTCCATTGATCTAAAATCATATCCTTCCGCTTGCAAACATGAAGCGGAAATAACGTTTTGACATAGTGTTGGAACACAATAACAATTATTCAATTCCAAAACTAATCCGAAGGTAGATGAAGTGGTACTTGTGCCAACAAGCGTAGCAACGCTTGCTCCATTGCCGACGCGCAGGTTCACCTCGCCCTTCTCAATCCTCTACTTCTTCTCATTCCTGCAACGATTTGAAATATGAGCTACGATCCGGTATCAAATACCCAAGAGTCGATAGGTGAACTTGCAAGATTAATGTCTATAACATTAATACCTGAAGCGAAGTCGTACTTTGCTTCTTTTTGAGATCCTCCATGTACTTCTTGCAGGTTCCTCTTCCAAGTGCTTTGTCTCCTTGCAATAGAAGCAAACGCATCGATGCCGCCGACCCCTTCTTTCCCTTCTTTGCATTGGAGGCACTCGCGATCTCATCGGGAGTTAACTTCCTCTTGGTGCAAAGTTTCTTGACAGTGGTTTGTGCTTAGCCTTCGCATCATCATCACATGATGACCATTCTTCTGGATACTCTCCTCACTGTCTTTAGCATCCCATGCAATTCAGCCAAGGTTCTATCCATATTGTTCACGTGATAATTCAATATGAATGGCTCGAAGCTCGGAGGGAGCGACGGAGAATCACATTAGTAGCCAACTCTTGGCTAAGGGAAAACCTAGTTTTCCGGACTCTCAATGTAGCCAATCATTTTTATCACATGCGGACTGACGGGATTCCCCTCAACAAGCCTGCAGGCAAACAAGGACTTTGAGATGTTGAACCTCTCGGCCCGAGCTTGGTTCTCAAACATGCCACGCAGTCCCTGAATAATAGTGTGAGCATCGTTGCTCTCATATTGCTTCTGAAGCTCAGGGGACATTGTAGCTAGCATGAGACAGCTTATATCTAGGGCATCATTAGTGTGCTTCTCATAAGCTCTCCGTGCAGTTGCAGTGGCATTATTTGGCAAATCCTCAGGATAGGGTACTTCAAGAACATACTCCTTACGCTCTTGCTTGAGAACAATTCTCAAGTTGCGATACCAATCCATAAAGTTTGTTCCATTTAATTTTTCCTTTTCAAGAATAGATCGCAAATTAAAGGTACTGGGTGTAGTATTAGCCGCCATTTATTCTACAACAGAAAAAGCAAAGTTTAGCACAATGTTTATGCTATGTCTATTGTTAAACAATTTAACATTAGACTCCCATTACGTATTTTCCACCTTCCCTCTAAGTTACGTATTGGGTCAAGATCCACATGTTACTTAATTTTCTAGTGAGCTTTGGCATCACTATTAGAAGATTAATAACATCGGTAAGCAACTCCTTGCTAATCACATCTCTATGTGACTCTTGTTGTTGGTGTGGCATCTCCATGCCCCGGCCCCAACCTATGCCCCAAGGCCCAAAACTATTTTGATAGCCTTGTTATGTAAACCAAATGCTCTGCCGTATATGTCCGACATATACCCCTCGTGTTATGATAGAGAATGGCACTCTGCTTTGGCGGACCCACCATTGACGAGCATAACGGTGACGGGTGCAACATTTGGAAGGGCATCATTACTACTTAATTTTGCGAGGGATGCTATCCTATCAAACAAACATATCACATATATGAAAGCAGGTAGAATAGCATATAATGAAATAGTATGGCCCCCTTCACATGGTGATCTCCATCTCCATGTCGGCGCTGAGGATCTCCATCTTCAGCACCATCTTCCAATGTGCATGATGCTTGATTTCTTCAAACTAAGCTACTACTATAGAAGCTCTAATTGAAGATTACATCGACTCGCAGTCGTGAAAGAATATTACAAGCATTGCACGTATGAAAGAATATTACGAGGATTGCACATATGAAAGAATATTACATGCATCACATGCATCTCATACATACAATAGGGCCATACCATCTCAAAGCATTCTCTGCAAAAACAAGTTATGCGTAGAAACGTTTTCTACCTATCGCAGAGAAACAGCATCGAGATGACCTATAAGGGGGTACACACACGGCGGAAATTCATAGATCCAATCTATGAAATCGCTTACGGAAACCATGTCGGCATAATCATATTATGCCGTCCCGATACACTATCAAGGGAGATGGTTTGCATAGGCGCGAGGCAGTTAACAAGATCGGACTACGAGATAGCTTCGGCATAATCACAATATACCGTTCCAATACACTATCAAGGAACGCTATCTCGAAGCCGACTCAAACCAAGTTCTATGGATATTGCTTCGACGTAATCACATTACGCCATTCCGATACACTATCAAGGAACGCAATTACCATTAACTCTCCTCAACAGATCCCATAAAACCGATTGATCTAATCAACCCGTGTACAAAACTTGTTCCAGATCCAATCTAAAATCCGAACTAAGCAAGATTAGCTCTGATACCACTGAAGGGTTACGCGGAAGCTACGCTAGCCGAAAACAAAAAATTTCTACCGCGCAAACCAGGAACACTTGCAAGTAAGGGCCGATAGATCGTTACCGATTGGAGTTTGCAGTGGAAATAGCCAATCAGGGCTATCCGATCTGGAACTGTGTAGCCGATTCCCGCAAGCCGACAGCCGATTCCCGGGGACAGCCGATTCGCCAATCAGCCGATCGCTCCGATTGCAGCCGATCCAAAGCCGATCAACAGCGTGCAACGTAGCAGCGCCTCTACCGGTATCCACACGTCCGGGGACAAAACGCCGTACACCCGTGTGCCGCACGCGATACAAGGCTAGGGTTTGGCTTGAAAGTGGGGAGGGTTTCCGTGGAGATTGATCTCGGCGACTTTTGTTGCGGATTCGGTTCAACGCGATACCGAAACTCTCCACCCCTCGCCCCTTTATATAGAGTTGGCCGACGGACTAGTGGCCGATCGGGACTCTATTTTGAATCGGATCTCATCCGTATCTCATAGAGTTGGCCGCCCACACGTCGTAAGCCCATAGGACTCTATCTGATCGGATCCCTATCCGATCGAGCCGTATCCGAGTCCAACTCGAATATCTATTCTATCCCCTTAAGCGTGCGACCACGAGGTTCAGGTATACTCGGTTTCGGCTATAGTCTAACTTAGCCGATCGTCGGCTCGAGTCCAACTCACCGACCCAACATGCGCCTAGCAAGACATATTGACACCATAGTATACAAGAATAATATCGGCTCGAACCGTAATGTGTACACAAAACCCCTTGCCTCACGATACCGCTTAAGCTATAGGCAAGATGTGTGCCATCCCTTCAATAGCTTAACCATTCACTCGAACCGTATTGGATTATCGTCGTTGATTGACTCCTCAATCAACTTAGCATGGCCATGCATTTCCATAATCCATTACATCGAGGGCCCAGAGATATCTCTCCAAAGGAGGGGCAAATTCCATCTTGATCACTCACATCCCACTCCATGTTTCATAGCAAACCCGAAAACTACCTTTATAACTACCTAGTTACGGAATAGCGTTTGGTAGTCCCAAAGTAGGCTACTACACATGTTGGAATCCATGGTGATCTCAGGTCTAAGGACTTTGTACCAACACTACCTGAGACCAACTAATGGCACATTAATTCCTGTAGTGTCTCATGGTGGGTCTATCCAACAATGTGTTCTCCAACACATGTGTCCATGTTTATTGATTTGGTATCTCCATACCCATGATCTATGAGACATGATCATCAATCAATAAACATGCCGATCTTAGAATCATATTTGTTCCAACCATATGACATATGATCAGGGATCGTTTAGAAATAGATTCATACATAAAGAGTCTCATAAATAAGTCACGCACTTATTGATCAATACAAGATGTCTATTTCATGGAACTGAATAACACTTTATTCATTATTACATAAACATTGATGTGATATCCAACATCTCCATGTTGCCTCTAGGGCATATCACTAACAACAAGCATCTCGGAGTTGGAATATTCGTTTTGATGAAGTAATCAAAGGGTTTGGTTTCATCAAAAACGAAGATGAGGCCTGTGTTTACAAAAAGTCAGTGGGAGCGCAATTGTATTTCTAATCTTGTATGTGGATGACATATTACTAATTGGAAATGATATCCCTATGATAGAATTTGTCAAGTCTTCATTGAAAAATAGTTTTTCCATGAACGACATAGGGGAGGCAGCATACATATTGGGCATTCGGATCTATAGAGATAGATCCAAGAGGCTAATTGGATTAAGCCAAAGTACATACATTGACAAGGTATTGAAAAGGTTCAACATGCATGATTCCAAGAAAGGTTTCTTGTCCATGTCACATGGCATTAATCTTAGCAAGAATCAGTGTCCTCAGACACATGATGAGCGGAACAAGATGGGTATGGTTCCATATGCTTCGGCAATTGGATCCATCATGTATGCCATGCTTTGTACACGTCCAGATGTCTCGTACGCTTTGAGTGCTACGAGCAGATACCAGTCAGATCCAGGTGAAGGTCACTAGACTGCCGTAAAGAATATCCTTAAATACTTGAGAAGAACTAAGGATATGTTCCTAGTCTATGGAGGTGAAGAAGAGTTCGTTGTAAGTGGTTACACCGATGCTAGCTTCCAAACAGACAAGGATGATTATAGATCGCAATCTGGGTTCGTGTTCCGCCCGAACGAAGGCGCAGTGGAAGAGTTCCAAGCGGATACTATTGCTGATTCTACAACGGAGGCCGAGTACATTGCTGCTTTGTAAGCCGCAAAGGAGGCTGTTTGGATAAAGAAATTTGTTTCTGAGCTGGGTGTGATGACCAGTGCGACTGGTCCAATGTCTCTCTATTGTGATAATAGTGGAGCCATTGCGCAAGCCAAGGAGCCGAGGTCACATCAGAAGTCCAAACACATACTTCGGCGATATCATCTCATCCGCGAGATAGTGGACAGAGGTGATGTCAAGATATGCAAAGTGCACACGGATCTCAACATAGCCGATCCGCTGACAAAACCTCTCCCTCAGCCGAAGCATGAGGCGCACACAAGAGCAATGGGTATTAGATACTTACATGATTGACTCTAGTGCAAGTGGGAGATTGTTAGTGATATGCCCTAGAGGCAACATGGAGATGTTGGATATCACGTCAATGTTTATGTATTTATGAATAAAGTGTTATTCAGTTCCATGAAATAGACATCTTGTATTGATTAATAAGTACGTGACTTATTTATGAGACTCGATATGTATGAATCTATTTCTAAATGATCCCTGATCATATATCATATTATTGGAACTAATACGATTCTAAGATCGACATGTCTATTGATTGATGATCATGTCTCATAGATCATGGGTATGAAGATACCAAATCAATAAACATGGACACATGTGTTGGAGAACACATTGTTGGATAGACCCACCATGAGACACCGCAGGAATTAATGTGCCATTAGTTGGTCTCAGGTAGTGTTGGTACAAAGTCCTTAGACCTGAGATCACCATGGATTCCAACATGTGTAGTAGCCTACTTTGGGACTACCAAACGCTATTCCGTAACTAGGTAGTTATAAAGGTAGTTTTCGGGTTTGCTATGAAACATGGAGTGGGATGTGAGTGATCAAGATGGAATTTGCCCCTCCTTTGGAGAGATATCTCTGGGCCCCTCGATGTAATGGATTATGGAAATGCATGGCCATGCTAAGTTGATTGAGGAGTCAATCAACAGACAGATAATCCAATACGGTTCGAGTGAATGGTTAAGCTATTGAAGGGATGTCACACATCTTGCCTATAGCTTAATTGGTATCGTGAGGCAAAGAGATTTGTGTACACATTACAGGTTCAGAGCCGATATTATATTCGTGTATACTATGGTGTCAATATGTGCCGCTAGGCGCCGGCCGTGATGTGTCGGCCGAGTTGGACTCGAGCCGACGGTCGGCTAAGTTAGACTATAGCCGAAACCGAGTATACCTGAACCTACAGGGTCGCACGCTTAAGGGGATAAGAACAGGCATTCGAGTTGGACTCGGATACGGCTCGATCGGATACGGCTCGATCGGATAGGGATCCGATCGGATAGAGTCCTATGGGCTTACGACATGTGGGCGGCCAACTCTGTGAGATTCGGATAGGATCCGATTCAAAATAGAGTCCTCATCGGCCACTAGTCCCAGTCGGCCAACTCTATATAAAGGAGGGAGGGGTGGAGAGCTGCGGCACGTCAATTGCATCGCTTTGAACGAATTCGCAACAGAAGTCACCGAGATCAATCTCCACGGAAACCCTCCCCACTTTCAAGCCAAACCCTAGCCTTGCATCGCGTGCTAGCACACGGGTGTTCGGTGTTCTGTCCCCGGACGGGTGGATACCGGTAGAGGCGCTGCTACATTGCGCGCTGTTCATCGGTTGTGGAGGAATCGGCTGCGGTCGAGTGCATCAGAGCGAGGCACGAGAACACAGTCGGACGACTCGGATCGGCTACGGCATCTGCGAATCGGCTGATTGGCGAATCGGCTGTCCCTGGGTATCGGCTGTCGGCTTGCGGGAATCGGCTACACTGTTCCGGATTGGATAGCCCTGATTGGTTGTTTCCGCTGCACACTCCAATCGGTAACGATCTATCGGCCCTTACTTGCATGTGTTCCTGGTTTGCGCAGTTAAAAGTTTTTGTTTTCGGCTAGCGTAGCCTCCGCGTAACCCTTCAGTTGACCAGCTGGCCAACCTCAGGTCATCTCGCGCGATTGTTCCATAGGGGGTTTTCATTCACGAGCTACACAAGTCGTCAATCAAGGACTCGGAGTCGTGCGAGCCGACTCCTCCTTCGCCGTCCGACTAAGTGTTGGCCATCATCGGCGCCACAGACGACTGGCGTCGAGAGCTCATTGACTACATCACCACCAAGGCGCTACCACCCGACAAGACCGTGGCCAAGCGCATCGCCCGATGCAGTAAGCAGTACGTCATGGTCGGCACCAAGCTATACAAACGCGTGGCCTCGACCCGAGTACTCCTGCTGTGTGTCCTCCTAGATCGTGGGATTAAGATCCTCGAAGAGATTCATTCAGGCATCTGCAGCAACCACGCGGGCGTTAGGACGCTGGTCGGCAAGGATTTTCGTTCGGGTTTCTATTGGCTGACTGCTAATAAGGACGCCAAGGAGCTAGTGCGACGCTGCCCGGGATGCCAATTCTCGCCAAACAGCGTCATCTTCATGGTCGTTTGCGTGTTGGGGGCTTGACATGGTCGGCCCATTCCTGAAGGCAAAAGCAAGGCTATGATCATCTCTTTGTCGCAATCGACAAGTTCACGAAATGGATCGAGGTAATGCCCTTGAATACCTGCACCGCAAAGAAAGTGACTGAATTCATTGAGGGCATTACTTACCGTTTCGGCGTCTCAAGGGAGATTATCACCGACCTCGGCACGCAGTTTACCGGGAACGACTTTAGGGAGTTCTGTGAGGACAGGTGCATCGAGATCAAGTACGCCTCAGTGGCGCACCCTCGGGCGAATGGGCAATGCGAATGTGCCAATGGCATGATTCTGTAGGGTCTAAAGGCTCAAATCTTCGACCCACTCCAAAAGTACGAGGGTCGCTGGTTGCGCGAGCTCCCCGCTGTGCTCTAGGGGCTCCGCAATCAGCTGAGCCGAGCCAAGAGACGGACTCTGTTCTTCCTAGTTTACGGCTCGAAGGCAATCCTGCCAGTCGACATGCTCCATGAATCCCCGAGGATTCGCCTTTACAATGAAGGCATGGCCGAAAAGATGCGGGTCGAGGACATTGGCAACCTCGAGGAAGCACGGATGGCCATGGCAATCCAGATGGACCGATACCAGCAGGCCCTTCACCGATACCGTGATAGGAACGTCCGTGGGAGGTCCTTCAAGGTCGGCGATCTCGTGCTCCGAAGGGTGTAATCCTCGGCCGGCATGAATAAGCTATCGACCCCTTGGGAAGGCCCCTTCATCGTCTCTGCCATCACATGTCCGGGCTCCTACAGGCTGGTTCGCGAAGATGGACAGGAAGTGCTAAACTCGTGGAACATCGAGCGCCAGCGTTGATTCTACGCTTGAACAGCTAAGTACCCGGTCCCTAATCCCTTTAAATAGTGAAATTTCGGTTAACCCCTGATCTTTTTGCAGGACACTTACCCCCCAACCCTCGGACAGCGCGGGGGCTCGAAAGCCCTCCCGAGCAGAATCGACAGCTACATCGGCCCTTCTCTCGCAAAAACACTTATGGTGAGCCCTGAGCAATGCGACCCCAGCTTGTAAGCTGAGGGTACATGAGAAGAGGAGTCCACCGGTTAAGCTCGAGCTGCTTAGGGGCTCATTCTTTGCCCACTTCGGTTGAACGTGACGACTCGACCTAACGTCCCTTAGGATAGGCGTCTGTCCTCTACCCAAGGCAAGCTAGGGTCGGGACCAGTTGTGTTTCGGTCAAGTGCCAGGAGAATGAGCTCGAGGCTCTTAACAACTATATCCTGTGTATAGGACTAAGACGCCAGGAGCTCAACTTGCAGTCACCCATACAAAGGTCTATCGATGGCTCAAGCCGCTCTACCTCGAGGGTCGGACACATAGAGATTAGTTGGTCATCGACCTCGCGCTCACTTGCTACGTACATGACTAAGTGACCTTGCTCGACTGAATGCCCCTGGGATCTGTTCTACAAGCTTTAGCCGCTTGGCCATGAGAGTTATACACGTACCAAGTGATCGCCGATCTTCCCCCGTCCACCAATTCATCCCGTACACAGCTAAGTCGGTCTGGGTTAGGTTGGGGTGCACTCCGGATCAGTCTGTTGAGGCCCTAAGCTACTCGGCATTAGAGGTCGGTCATGTGGTGAATAGAAGGATGTCTATTCACGTATCGACCCGCTATGGAGGAGGTGGACCTTCTTGAGCTAGATCGGTAGCCCTCCGGACTTAGTCTGTTGACGGCCGAGATCGTTCAACACGATATACTCCAAGAGACAGCCGTGCTCGAGCTTGACCGGAAGCCTTCCAGTTTTTTATCTATCGATGGCCGAGGTCGCTCGGCACAAACTACCCGAAGTGGTAACTTTGCCCGAGCTTGACAGAGAGCCCTCCGAATTCCATCCGTAGAAGGACGAGGTTGCTCAGTGCGGTCTGTCACATAGCGGAAAGTTGGGTGTCCAAAAAAGCACACATATCAAACATTTCGCGAATTGAGCACGACATTCAAAAGAATAGATAAAGTTTTTTCTTATACAAACGGGGTGATGATCATACATAGGGCCCGAGGTCCCCCTAATTTACAGGTCCATGTGGGCGACGATCTTCTCGCTATTGGCTCCACGGAGGTGTAGATGCCCTCAACCTCAGATTCGGCGACGTTGGCGGGCCACCCTTCGGCGACCGCCTCGACCTTCGCTCAGGGGTACAGTTTTTGCACTACCCCAACGACATGCGCCGCCGCCGTCTTCGCCATGCCCCGGACGTAGGCCTGGAGAAGCTCCTCGCCGCTCTGAAGACGGGCCAGGAGCGCGTCATCGGTCGGCACTGTCAACGATGACTCCGGGTCGATCTTGGCGAGGAGTGCCCGGACTCCATCTTCGCAGATCGCCCAGCGCCCCTCGGCTGTCTGGACACGGGATCGTAGTCCTCCGACCTGACGATAGAGGGTCGCAAGTTGGCCTATTCAAAAAGGAGATCAGTCACGAACATAGGCCAAAACCAAAAGTATAAAGAAATAAACAACGGAACTCACGAACGGCTTCTGCCCGCGCACCCTTGTCCACGGCCATCCCGGCCAATGCTTCATCCCTCGCCGCCTCGGTGGCCTCCAACTTCCTCTCCGCTTCGGCTTTAGCCGCCTCGGACGCCCTCGTCCTCGCCTCAGCGCGTTGAGCGCGGCGACTAGGTCCTGGAAAAGGTCCTCGAAATGCTGAAGCTAAGCCGCGAGCTCCTCAACGCCGGCTCGGGAGGACGACACTTCAATGCGAGGATTGACGCCCGACGGCTCCCTGTCAAAGACTCTAGTCAGTTTGGTATCAATAAGGTGAAGAATACAATAAAATGCTGAACTCACCTGGTGGAAGCTATCAACCTCACAACACCCCCGCGTGGTATCTTCCTGGTCGGTTTCAACTCCTACGCCTCCAGCACCTCGCGTGAACTTGGCCCCGCCTCGGGGGAAGTGGACAACGCCCGTTTCCCCCTCGAATCGGCTGTCCCAACAAGGAGAAGGATCTCAGCAACGTCCAGTTGCGACAACACGGTGCGGGATCCAACACCTGGCACGTGAGGCTCCAACAAAAAAACAGAGAAGACAAGAAAAGAGAGAAAGCATTTGATTAAATGCCGGGATTCAGGACTTTACCGGTTGACGACGATTGGGGCTGTCGCTCTAGTTCTCGCTTTCTGAGCAACTTAGAGAGGACTCCATGAGCTTTAGGAAGTTTTGAGATAGTAGAAGAAGAAGGAGGGCGCGAGTCTTGAAGTTTTTTCCCTCGATGAAAGAATGGTGTGAGATGAAAGGAAGTGAGAATGACCGGGCCTAAAAAGGGACAATAATGGGCATGGTGGCATCATTCTTGGAAAACGCGCTTAGCGCCGTTAATGACGGGCGCAGGGAATTCGAAGCGCCCACGCCCATCCATCTCCCCAGCATGCCACGTCACCTTTGGAGGAAATTAGAACCATCGGTCATGGGGAATAGCTAATGGCGTCCGCAAGACTTCCATCGCTCATTCCAGGGAAATCGCTTCCGTCTTAAACCGTCAAAACCAAGAATTCGACTAGCTGCAGTGCAGTGCCGGTTCTCGTGCCCTTAATGTGATGTGATTGGCACTCTACCTGAGACTGTAAGAGGGCCACCCTTCGACTTCATCAACTATCATTAGCCATTTTGGTTACAACCCAAATGACTCGATTCCTAGCCTCCGGGCCGAAATCCTATCATCTTCGGGATTACCACGAAGCCTCCGGGAAGTAGCCCCGACCAACTCGCCGACCACCACTGGCTTCCGTGTCGTGGCTCTGCCGACTCGGGCGGTGGCTTCCGGGTCACCTCTCGGTTGAGGTTGGAACTACCATAAGCCTCCGGGCGGTAGTTCCGACCGACTCACCGACCGCCACTGACCCCAGGGCCGTGGCTTTGCCGACTCGAGCGACGGCTTTCGGGCCATCCCCTGTCAAGGTTGGAACTACCATAAGCCCCCGAGCGGTAGCTCTGGCCGACACACCGACCACCATTGGCCTCGGGGCCATGGCTTTGCCGACTCGGGCGATGGCTTCCGGGCCATCCCCCAGTTGAGGTTGGAACTACGATAAGCCTTCAGGCGGTAGTTCTGACCAACTCGTCGGCCACCACTGGCCTCTGGATCGTGGCTTTACCAACTCGGGCGATGACTTCAGGGCCATCCCCTAGTCGAGGTTGGAATTACCATGTGTCTCCGAGCAGTAGACCCGTTGAACCGTGTAATCACCGTAGGACCCTGAGGTACGGCCAGGTCAGGATAGGGATAAAAGGTGATCCTATAGACTGGACCCTAGGCTTGGATGTGAAGGATAACGTAGAGGCTACGATAACATAAAACAAAAATTTCTACCGCGCAATTCAAGAAGCTTGCAAGTAAGGGTCTATAGATTGTTACCAAGTGACGTGCAGTGTAGCGAAAAAACTACGTTGGAGAAGTCAACCCAACGTACGCACTTCGGGAAGTCTTGTCGACCACGGACAACGCCTCGCCCGACCTTGCCAACCTCGGACTGCGCCTCGCCCGACCTCGCTCCGATCTCCCGATCAGCTCCCCGATCACATCACCGACCACGATCAAATCTCCCGACCAGCTCGCCGACCATGTCGCCGACCATGATCCGGTCTTACCGGATCCGTTACGATTCGTCGACTTACACCACAACGTAGCGATGTCTCTACTAGTATCCACACATCCAGGGAAGGAACGCCAAACACCCGTGTGTTAGCACGCAATGCACGACTAGGGTTTTGGCTCAGACGTGGACTAGGGTTTCTGTGGAGAAGTTGATCTGGCTTAGAGGTTGCGCATCCTGATCTCCACCACTTGCCCTCCTTATATAGAGTTGGCCGACTGGGCCTAAAGGCCCATCAGGTTTCTACATACGATCGGATCTCTATCTGAACTGAGCCGAATCCGAGTCAAACTCGAATGTCTCTTCTATCCCGTAAAGTGTGCGACCCTATAGGCTCAAGTATACTTGGTTTCAACCCAAGAACACTTCTCGGTTGACCCGTTAATAGCGGCCCCTAGCAGAACATATTGACACCATAATATACGAGTGTGAAGATTATAGCAATCGGATACCCTCATGGCAGGCTTGTCCGACTAGTAATAGGGATAGGTTACGCCTAATGATTATGTAAACAGGCTATGACTTGGGTGTTACGTTGTCGATGAGATAATGCAATGGCTCATAGTCATAACTTGGTAAGATTGGGAAAACCGACATAGAATATGATAGTGTTTCCGACTTGTAAGCCCACCTCCCAAGACTATATAAGGGGGGTAAGGGGCGTCCCTTGAGGGATATGAGATAGGTGATATGCAATACACAAGATCAAGAGATCAATAAAGACACTCAGCGGAGCGAATCCCCGAAACAGGAGTAGGGTATTACCTCATGAGAGAGCCTGAACCTCTCTAAATCCTTTTTTCCACTTAACCAATCGTGTTTGGCGAACTTGACTGCACCCCCAATTTCTATTGCCGAAACCAAGTTTTGACAGTTGGCGCGCCCGGTAGGGGAAGCGCGTCAAGACTCCTTCTTCATCTCACCGACAAGCGCGATGGGATCTTCAACAGGCATCGACGACTTTGCCGCCGATAGATTCGACAAGCTCTCCCTCCTTGACTCGGATTTGGACCAGTCAGGAGGGGGAATCCGCTCGGCGCCGTTCGGGTTACCAAACGACGCTAAGATCTACTACAACCTCCTATCTTCCGAGTTGGAATCCATCCACTTGGGAGGAGAAACCCTCTCAGCGCCGTTTGGAATACCGAACGCCGCTGAGATCTATGGCAATCTTCTATCTTCCAAGTTAAAATCGACCCACTCGGGAGAACAATCATCATCAAGCTGCGACCCGGACTGGGACGACCTAGACTCAAGCAATCCGGGCTCAAGGGAAGTCGCCGTCATCCTCAACCGCTCGGATCATGCTCATCCACGGAGCTCAATGAGTACCTCAGTTCTTCAGATTTCGATGATCTTTACGACATCTCCACGGACGAGGCCAACAACTCCGACTTCGACAAGGATTACGAGCCAAAGTTCTTCAACATTCTCATGGTTGAGGTAGCCGAGACTGACTCGGCCATGGCCCGCAGGATTGCTAAAAAGAACAAGCCAGGATTGAGCAAGAGCGCAAGCTGGCGGAGGAAGAGAATAGTCGCAGAGAAGAAGCCGACAGGAGGAAACAAGACCTGAGGGCGACTGGGTGATCCGCCCGAGAAGCTATACTTCAGACATGAGTCGACAACACCAACATCTTCCAGACGCCTCAGCAGAACGCTGTTGCCGCCCTCACCCTCCTTGACACTGTTATCAAAGCGGCACCCGCTACGGTAACACCAATCCTGGACAAGATCAAGACCATCGTTGCGACTACAGCCAACTGCTCTCCCTCCACCTCAGCACGAAGACCGACTGAGTCCGTCTCTGAAACACCTGACGGAAGCCGACTTCCGCCGCTACGGTCGAAGGACTACAGGAGGCCCGAGCAGACCAAGATGGCCGCCAGGTCAAGAGACCCCCGCCATCAAGAACAATCGGCTGACTCTCGCAAAAGAGGACACGGCCGACCACCCGTCCACGACCGAATCCGTCGCAGCTATAACTCCAACTACCATAGCAGCCTCCAAAGAACCCCGCCGAGTGGTCTGCGGGAAGTCCTTGACCGGCGCCATCGGGAGCATGAGCAGCGCTTCCATGAAGACCGAAGGAGATCGCCCGACTACAATGACGACGGAGTGCCTGCGTTCACTCGGAACCTGCGTCGAGTGGATTGGCCGAGTGGTTTCAAGCCCACTGGAATCGAGAAGTACGACGGAAATACCGACCCCGAGTCGTGGCTGACCGTGTATACCCTCGCCATCCGCGTAGCAGGAGGAGACAACAAGGCCATGGCCAACTACTTGCCCGTCGCCCTCGCCGACTAAGCCAGAAACTTGCTCACGAGTTTGCCAAGAGGCTCGATTAGCTCGTGGAGTGAGCTTCGAGACCACTTCATCGCCAATTTCCAGGGCCCTTTTGAAAGACTCGGGACCCACTTCGATCTCTACAACGTCATCTAGAAACTAGACGAGCCGCTGAAAGACTACATCCGACGCTTCTCGGAGAAGTGGAACAAGATCCCCAACATCACTGACGACATCATAATAGCCGCCTTCCAGAAGGGTGTCCGTGACGAGTTGCTGATCGGAAAATTTGGGCGTAAGCCACCGAAGACGGTAAAACAAATGTTCGAGACAGTAAATTCTTACGCGAAATCCAATGACGCGATTAAGGCAGCACGACAAAAGGGACGACAAGCAGTCGGGAGGCAGCCGGCATCCTAAGAAGGACAATGGCAACAACAATCATGGCCAGAAATATCGCAAGCGCCGGCCCAAGGATCTGGTCGCTACAACGTCCAACTCCCAACGCCGTCCCCGGGTTGCAGCCTACGACACGATCATGAACGCTCAGTGCACGCATCATCCACATCACAAGCATGTGGCCAAGGATTTCTTCATCTACAAGCAGTTCGCCGAACAATACGCGGCACAACTAAACAAGAAGCCGACTGACGAAGCCGCCCCATCGGGAACCAAGAAGAACAATCCGACTGGCAACTCAGAGCCTTTTCAAGACCCCGTGGGCGAGCTGAATCATATTTTCGGGTGGCCGCAGGCTTATGAGCCCAAGAGGAAGCAAAAGCTAACTGATCACGAGGTAACCGCGACACAACCTGAAGTCCCGCAATATCTACGATGGTCGGAGGTGGCCATCACGTTCAACCGCTCGGATCACCCTGACCGAGTGGTTCACCCGGGGCGGTATCCCCTGGTACTAGACCCGGTGGTCCGAAACATAAAGCTCAAGCGCGTCCTCATTGACGGGGGCAGCGTCCTCAACATTCTATTCGCCAAGACGTTGGACGAGATGCAGATCCCAAGATCTGAGTTGAAGCCGAGTTCAGCCTCCTTCCACGGAGTTATCTCGGGGCTGTCGTCTACGCCACTCGGGCACATCACCCTTCCAGTCACCTTCGGAGTTCGGGAGAACTTCCGGACGGAGAACATCACCTTTGAGGTGGCCGACTTCGAAACGGCCTACCACACAATCATCGAAAGACCTGCGCTCGCCATGTTCATGGCGATACCACACTACACTTACCTCTGCATGAAGATGTCCGGCCCCAACGGCGTCATTACCCTACGCAGCAATGTCAAACAAGCCTTCACCTGCGATAAGGAAAGCTGCGATATGGCCCAATCTCGTGAGAGATCACTTGGCCAGGAAGAAATCCGACTGGCTACATCAACATCTGAAAAGGGTGAAATCCCCATGAAGAAGATAGCCAAGTCGGGACAAGGCGACGCCAAAACAAAGAAAATCTTCCTTGATCCATCGGATCCTTCCAAAACCACTGTAATCGGGCCGAGCTAGATCCTAAATAGGAAAGCGCGCTCGTCACCTTCCTCCAAAATAATAAAGATGTTTTTTGCTTGAAAACCATCTGACATGCCGGGTATTCCTAGGGAGGTGATCGAGCACTCTTTACACATCAAATACGACGTGAAACCTATTAAACAACGATTACGCCGTTTTGCTCAGGATCGAAAAGATGCTATCAAGGAAGAACTCACAAAACCTTTTAGCCGCCAGGTTCATCAAAGAGGTTTACCATCTCGACTGGCTGGCTAACCCGGTCAGCGAACGAGGTATGCCTTTTTTCAGGTTGCTAAAGAAGACCGACGACTTCCAATGGACCACGGAAGCCGATAAAGCCTTTGAAGACTTCAAAGAGTTTCTCACGACGCCACCCGTCCTGGCCTCACCTCAGCCTCAGGAATCCCTGTTGCTGTACGTCTCAGCGACTCACCAGGTCGTCAGCACAGTTCTCATCGTTGAGCGTGAGGAAGAAGGACGAGCCCAGAAGATTTGAAGGCCGATCTACTTTGTTAGCGAAGTGCTGGCAGGAGCCAAAGTTCGCTACCCCCAGGTACAAAAATTATTATATGGTGTTTTGATAACCGTGAGGAAGTTGGCACGCTATTTTCAGGGGCACTCGGTCACCGTCGTCACCTCCTTTCCACTCGGCGATGTCATCCATAACCGGGAGGCATCCGGGTGCATCGCGAAGTGGGTTGTGGAATTAATGCCGCTGGACCTAACCTTCAAAGCGAGGACGTCTATAAAATCCCAAGCCCTGGCAGACTTCCTAGCCGAATGGACCGAGCGACAAGAAGACACACCAAGGGAAGACCTACAATACTGGACCATGCACTTTGACAAATCCAAGAGGATCACTGGCTTGGGAGCAGGAGTCGTGCTGATTTCCCCGACTGGGGAAAGGTTGCGGTATGTCCTTCATATTCATTTCCCCACCTCACACAATGTCACCGAGTACGAAGCTTTGCTTCATGGTCTACGACTTGTCGTGTCACTCGGGATACGATGGATGATTGTGCGAGGAGATTCCTAGCTGGTAGTTAATCATGTAATGAAATTCTGGTCCTGTTTAAACGGAACTATGGAGGCCTATCGACAAGAAGTTCGCAAACTTGAAGACAAGTTTGATGGATTGGAGCTATCCCACGTCTTGAGGCAAAACAATGAGGCAGCAAACGAGCTGGCGCAATCTGGGTCCAAGCGAGAAGCAGCCCCGACTGACGTCTTCGTAGAACACCTTTACAAGCCGACTGTTGTCGCCAAATCGACTCCTAGTGAGGAAGCTGCAAACCAGGTTGCCATGCTCGACGCCGACTGGAGGACTCCACTCATCAAGTTTCTAACTCAGCAAGAGCTGCCAGAAGACCGGGATGAGGCGGAACGAATCCGACTTCGCTGTCAGAGCTATGTCATGGTTGGTTCTACACTATACAAGAGAAGCCCTTCTGGAGTCCTAATGAGATGTGTCCCGCCTGAGGAAGGACGACAGCTATTGCAAGACATCCACTCAGGCGTATGCGGCAGTCACGCTGCGGCGCACACTTTGGTGGGCAAAGCCTATAGACAAGGCTTCTTCTGGCTCACGGTGATCTTCGACGCCGACAAGGTGGTTCGTACATCAGCCAACCAAATCCTTGTTTCATTCTTTGTCACCTAACTATCTGCCTTGAAGCATCAGATCTAAATCTTACTGAAACTATTGGTCTGCAGCAAATGCAGTTGCACCTGCTGCCGTCGCGAGGCCTGCGCAGAGGCGCCAAGAAGGCGCATGTCAAGCCTGCGCCTCCTCCTCCGCCCGCACGCACGAAGAGGTGGCGCAGCCTCTCCGGGAGGCCGCGCGTCGCACGCGCGGGGAGGCCACCGCCGTCGAGCCGCGCCTGAGGGCGCACGCACGGGGAGGCCGCCGCCGCCAAGTCTCGCTTGAGGGCGTCATCGAGCGGGCCGCTGTGCGCGCCGCCACGTGGGGATGACGCTGCCGCCGCTGCACAAGCCCCTCTCTCTCCCTCGCCGCCACACAAGAGAAGAAGGAAAAAAGAAGGAAAGAAAAAGAAAGGATCTCCGTGATTTTACAAAAAGTCCCGGAAGTTTTTGGAAATCCTCGGTGCGCTACGTGGCATGTGATTTTTGCAAAACCGGGTCGGATGACTGAAGATGCATGGTTTTGATAGTTGGGGTGTCGGATACCCGATTTTCTAGTTAGATGGTCAAATACAAACTTTCACGATAGTTCGATGATCAATTATGGACTTCTTCCTTTATTTATTTATCATGAGCCTATTGACTTAGTATACTAGAGACTGATTTCCTTTTTCTTTTATGATCTATAAGGAAATCTATTGCAACACAAGCAGCAAATCCGAGCATCCGTCTTACATTGGAAGCTTCGATTTGGTAACATAAATCTCCCTAGATTTGATAGTGTTCGGCTCTATATGTATTCACAATTTCTACTTTGGCTCCGACCACTGTCATGGTTAAGAAATTGTCATGTTTGATTATTTATCCATCAGAGCGTATGCTTGACCTATTGTATAGCACGGATATTTTTTTATATTTACATAAAATTTTTTGAATAAAACAAATAATCAAACGTTTGTTAAAAATCAACGGCATATTAAAGAATAAAGTAATATTTGGGTGTGACTTTGAGGTTGAGTTCAGTCCAGGAAAGCAAAATGGAACGCTGATGCTTTATCTCGCGTGAGACTGTCATAGTGCCGAACCTCATTACCAAAAGGGATCAAATTCAGGCGGAATTACTTAAGAACGGTTGGTTTTTAGTGGATAATTTGGTCACTTTTGAGGGCAAATTTATGTTCCTGAAGCTTCTGCATGTTGGCCTTTGCTTCGCATGGGATGGGACATGAGGGAATTCAGAAATTTCTTCATTGTATACGTACATATTTTGTAATTCTTATGCCACTTCATCACTGAAGGTATGAAGGATTATGTTAAGAGTTGCTCGGTGTGTCAATGAAACAAGACTGAACATATACGTCCTACAAGCTTATTGTTATACCTCTAGCAGTACCTTCTACTGGTTTGAGAGGATATTTCAATGAATTTCATTGAAGGTCTTTCTCGTGTTCGAGGAAAACCAAGCATTTTAACAATAGTGGTATGTATGTCCACTTTATTGCTTTTGGACATCCGTACACTTTCTCTATGTTGCATAGGTATTTTATGATGATATAGTCCGCATGCATGGTATTCCTTGTTCTATTATGAGTTATAGAGATCTATTTGTCACCAACACATTTTAGAAGAATTGTTTCCCTTTAGTAGTACAAAGTTGAATATGACTACAACCTTCCATCCGTAAATTGATGGTCAATTTGAGGTGGTTAATCACATCATTACTATGTATCTTCGTTGCCTTTTGGGAGATCGTCCAAAGAATTGGTTACAGTGGTCTTTTTGGCTGAGTTTTGCTATGACTCTTCTTCATACTTCCCTTAGTGAGACGCCTTTTAAGTTTGTCTATAACCGAGATCCTCCTACTATTTCTGCTTATCAACCAAAGTCATCATGTGTTGTGGCTGTGGACAAACAGATGAGGAGTCGAGATGAATTTTGGTTGAAATTCGAGAGGGACTTCTTCATGCTTAGGACTATATGAAGATTGGTATGATAAATCTCATCAAATACATTGAATTTGAGGTTGGTGAATGTGCATGGCTATGGTTACACCATCACATGGCTGCCGGTACAACAGATCAAGAACACTCTAAACTTGCTCGGAGATTCTATGGCCCTTTTCTAATTGAGGAGAGAATCGTTCATGTTACTTATTGCCTCATGCTCCCTCCTCGAGCTCATATTCACAATATTTTTCATGTGGCTTTGCTAAAAGAAAATTGAAGCTATCGCTCCAACAAATATTTTTTAGTTTCCCGAGATTGTTTGTGTTCGTATTTACTCCGTATGGGTAATTATTATTATTATTATTTGTGAATTTTCCTAAGAGGACTTTGTTCATGACGAATTCATACTTCACATTCAAAGGAGATTTATTGAAAAGCCTCCTTGCAATGACATGGTGTCATACAATCGTGCTTTCCTCTTTTATCTCAGGAAAGATTATAGTTCATGGAGCCCCGAAATCGATCGATCTAGCCATGATCATGTTGAAGAGAGCTTCCTTGGAGGACTGAACCCACGTATGTGGCAAAATACGGGGATGCCTTGTGGCTAGGGGTGAAAGACCAGCCAATATTGGATATAAGTGCTTTTCCACGAAATCTTTTTTTAGTAGAGTGGGTATCACTTGTACTAGAGAATTGAAAGGCTAGGCCATGACAAGGTTAATGTGATAGTACGTCATAGTGACGCGAACACGCTAGGATAGCCCGATTTTCACGACAGTAGGTTGATGAACAACGGGTAATTGGTTGCGAACAGCGGGGTAACTAGCTTTATACCTTCTAAGGTTGCATGCGACCAAGTGATGCGAAGGGACGATCCGAAATCTCATGGACTCCGACCCAATCTCCAAACGACCACAAAACTACAAACCGGGACTAATCCACATGGCCCAAAAGCCAAAAGCACGAATTAGGTGATTACAAAGGGATCTATCGCAAGCCCAAGAAAAACTCACAAGAACAGAGGAGCAAGTCACTCAGCAGCTCAGCTGCAATACTATGTTTTTGCTTACCAAATGATCAAAAAGTTTCCCAAATGATAACTTTAAGGGTATTTACACTAGGAACATCCCTCCTAGCAAGGTATTAACACAACTCATAAAGTTGGGAGGTGAAAGGGACCAGTTGGCGCTGTGTTGAAGAGGCTCCTTGGCTTCTCGTGTGGTTGTCTGATTGTTTGATTGCTTGGCAGTTTTCAGTGCAATGGTCATTACTTCTTCCTTAAGAGTCCAAACGACAAGCCGTTTTGTTGCATGTGAAAGTAGACTTGATAACCTTTCCATCCATATGCATTATGCATGGTGATTTGCAGCAGGCTGAGCTGAATTACTCTTAGAAGCAATGGCTTGTGTTAGTTGTTGTCTTCTCCGTAAACCATCTTGTTCTGCTTGTAAACCACGTGCCCTTAGGAGCCTCGCATGTAAACCTAACAAAGACCAATGTAGATGAATTAGGCAGTACATAGCTCTCATCAATATGGAAATTCATCTCAGAGAGTAGCGAGTAAACTTGTTATTGGAGCTTCTTTGCCTGACAGCGCGTAATTGGTCCATGAATTTGTTGTGCACACACAGCTGGTGTTTGTTCATCACTTACTGTTTTAATAGGAGCCAATGTTATATTCATTAGGATGTCCTCATCACACAGATTGTGAGTAAAGTGTATATCTATTGTAGTATGAATATTTTGATCTATTTAATAGTTGTGCTCGCCGTTATATGAGCACCAAGACCCACTATTATTCTTTAGCTAGAAATATTAATGCTTACAAATGCTTTTTATAATTTCAATTGCATTTTAAACTTACTAGGTTTAATATTTCATTAAAGTTAGCTTTATGCAAGCAATCCAAATTCTCTCTTCATGTCATATTTTGCCATCTCGTGATAAGTTGCTGAGTTATATACTCATTCTTGCTTTATACAAATAGTTTTATAGGCTTTAAGTCAAGAGAAGCATATATATAACTTTGAGGAGTTAAATGACCAAGAAGACCGTTAGCTTTTGAACCTTTCTAGTTATACCTTATACTTCTTCTTATATTTTTTCTTGTAAATTCTAATAATTAATTAGTTTGTACTAGTCTAGTTTTTTCAGTACCATGTAAGATCTCATTGTATATATAAATAAGATTCTAGTGTTTGTAAATGTATATACTCTCGTTCCAAATTTTCATCTCTATTGTGATATATGGTCATTTTTAAAAAACTTTTGGGAGATACAGTTTCTGTAAAAAACAAAAAAGCTCTTTGAACAATTCAATCGTTTAAATTCTAAGAAACTGTAGAGTTAGAATCTAGAATATAAAATGAAACTATCAGATTCTTCGTATTCTCATGATTCCCAGCTACTGCTTCAGTGAAACTCCCTAAACAAACCAAGAAATCTCCAGGTCTTATTGTTAAGAAAAGCGAATTACTATTCTTGTTAACAGCATTCAACCATCCGGATAACCATAGGGTTTGACCCGCATTGAAAACGGGACCGCTCGTTGAAGATAACAGTATATCGAACCCATATGTCGTTTTACCATGAGCCGATTGTCTCCATTGAGCAAATATAGGTTTGATCAAGATTTGCTTTTCTAGAGTACCAAAAGCTGAGCATAACGTCACTATAAACATAAAGGCCGAAGATATGTAATCCGAAGAATAGACTAGCTGAGATATGATAGTTTTTTATGGTCTAATATTCTTGTCAATACATTATTTTTATTTTATTTTGGATTCTTGTCAATACATTATCCATTCTGTTCCGGATTGTAATCCATAATAAAAAGAATAGTTTCATGAGCAAAAGTCCTATCATGATAACCCTACAATGTATTGGTGATGAGTATATAAATCTATGGTCAACAGATCGCACAGGTCAGCGGCCAGATGAACGAACCCTAAAACCCCCAAGTCCGCCCAAACCCGCGGAGGAGGAAAGCCAGCCCACCACTCCAGCCATGTGGCGCCGCGCCTCCCACCTCCTCCGCGCTACCGCCACCGCCACTGCTCTCTCCCGCCGCGTCCCTCACCCACATCCCGCCCCCGCAACCGCAATCCCCCCCGTCTTGCCCGCCCCAAAGCTCTCCTCATCCTTATCCTACGCCACCCAAGCAGCGGCGGCGGCGGCGGCCGCGCCGGCGGCGAGGGCCCCGAGAACGGTGGGGAGTCTACTGCGGCTCAACGACCTGAGGGACAATCCGGGGGCGCGGAAGCAGAAGACCCGCAAGGGCCGCGGGATCGGCTCCGGGAAGGGCAAGACGGCCGGCCGCGGCCACAAGGGCCAGAAGGCGCGGGGCACCGCCAGATTCGGCTTCGAGGGCGGCCAGACCCCGCTCCGTCGCCGCCTCCCCCGTCGCGGCTTCAAGAACCGTTTCTCTCTGACGTTCCAGGTTCGCCTTTCCCCACCCGTCATGTCGCAGGTTGTACGATGTAGAGTGTTGCACGAGAGGTGTTCGACTGGTGTTCTGCGCGCAGGGTTTGATCACATACCTGCATGTCGTTCTTTTTTTTTTACGAATCAGGCTCTTAGTTGCGCCATCGAAATGTTGCTGGGTTCAATACTTGAATGCTGCTCATACTTACCTAGTAGACCACTTGAATTTGGTTTGCACTTTGCATATGCTTGATCTAGCTCGGAGTTGATATACTTCCATTTTGCCACGTTTGTGCTGCCATTATAAGGATTTCGTTGTTATCCTTTAAGTTCTTGTTTAAAACGAAGAAAATTTGGCGATATCCCTTAGATGGGTTAAGTTGTCAAAGGCAAAACTAGTGGGTGGCTCAACGCACGTGAAAGATGACCAAAACATGGGGAATGTAGGTGATTTAGAACCATTTTGGCATGAGCCACTGATATGGTTGGTTCTATCCTGCCCAAGTCCATTCTTTTAATGATTATAGGTAGTGCTCGGATATAGTTAGGCTCATAGGGATGTGAATGTTTCGTATGCACACAAGCCTTCTCGTGTACACACCGTATACACACCAACTAAAAAATATCACCAAAAATTCTAGAAAAATTTGTACATGTACTTTTAATAGTATTACATCCATGTATAAAGTCTCATCTTCAAATTCATTATATAGGGAGAAAAAAGGGACAAAATTTTGATAGAATTATACTCTTAAAACTGTTCGATTTTCTTTTATCTTTTTTGTTACGGCTAAAATATATTGAATTTGAGGTTAAGACTTTACACATAAGTGTAGTACTATTAGAAGTACATGCACAATTTTTATTAGAATTTTTAGTGAAATTTGTTAGTTGGTGTGTACAGTACACAGGATATGTACCCCATAGAGATCAGCTAGACCTGATAAGAAGAGATATGCCTGGCAGAATAACAGTGTCACATTTACATTGATCCTTCTATGATGAGCTTTCTTTACCACAATCATATGGCATTGAATATCGTAATGAGGTGTGAACAAATGCATCATTTTTACATGTTTCTGTAATGTATCTCCTATATGGTAAGGTATTCTAGATTATTTCTTCAGAAAATTGCAATTTGAAACAGGGTTAATGAACACTTTCACTTTGCACCAAATTGGAACAAAATAAGTTGCATTTCACACCAGCCTAAGCACTTCACGTCAAATCAGTTTACATCCTACTAACAAACATAGCATACCTGAAGGCAAAGGGCGTTATGTCCTCATCGGCACCAGTAGAGCATGCACCATCCAAAGTGATTAGGCCGGTGCAAAGTGAAAGTGCAAACGTCTTCCCTAAACAAACTAGTAATTTCTCATATTGTATTACAATCTCCCAGGTTCCTAAAAAACTATTCCTGCATGATAGTACCCATCTTAGATTATTGTTAAAGACTTTAAGTGACTGTATTCAGCAAATTCGAAATATTGTTGATTCATGCACATCCCCATTTCAGCCTCTAGAGAAGGAATGTAGCCTAGGTTTTGATCTCTATTTAGACAACTGGATCTTCATTTTAGAAGAGATGCAATGTGTCATCTTAATTGTGCTTATTCTTCAATAAAATTTTGTAATTTGCAAAGTTATCTAGAACGATATCTGACCATATTAATCTTCCCTCTGATCAGCCATGTGGACTGGGGAAAATTGCAAAGCTCATCAATGCTGGAAAAATTGATTCCTCCGAATTGATCACAATGAAGACACTGAAGGTACTAACAATCATTTCTTTTAATAAAATAGATATGTTCTGCTTTTTTTTTGGTGGATGTGGGGGTTTGAATTTCTTTTTCCTGCTTTCCCAGGATACAGCTGCAATCGGAAAACAAATAAAGGATGGAATTCGACTAATGGGCCGTGGAGCAGAGGAAATTAAATGGCCAATCCACCTTGAGGCAAGCATAAGATTGTGCTAAATGAAATGTTCTTATTTAATCATGACCTTCTAGTTTCTCGTTTCCTTTTAAGCCTGTTGATGTTGGAAACTTCATGCTCTAACTTGAAAATATTATCGTCTGGCCATACTCTTCAAATATTATCTTCTGTTTCTCTCTGCATGTTATGAGCGAGACACAAAATTCTAACTTGAAATTTGACATCTACTCGTACTGTATATTAAACTGAGATCTCATGTAGCCCATATGGTTTTGTTTGCCCATGGATGATAATCATTTGGAGAATAGATGATTACTTCATGCTATAAGTAATTAAAGTTGACTTAAAAATATCCATTTTCCTTTATTGGTATTATGTGGCTTTAACCTGATTAATACACTGGTTCCATGTAAGCCTTAAATGACTTGATATAGATGACTAGGAAAGCAACTTTATTTCTCTTTTTGTTTACTTGTTATACATATCACATTTCTACCGTACACACATTTTTATCATCCATGTCTACTCATTTAAGCTTTAATAATTTGAAAATATTTTTCAGAAAAAATAATACCATACTACCTCCATTTCAAAATGTATGACGCTGTTAACTTTTTGCATAACGTTTAACCATTCGTCTTATTTAAAAAAATTATATAAATATTATTTATTTTGTTTTGACTTGTTTTATCATCAAAGAAAATATATGTTAACTTATATTTTTATATATTTATATGAAATTTGTGAATAAGGCGAGTGATCAAACATTTTACAAAAAATTAACGGCGTCATACATTTTAAAAAGAAGGTAGTATAATTTTTAAATGACAAATACAAATTCATGCATATTAGTGGTTGAAGTTTTAAAGGTTGGCCAAGCGCATTCTAATATGACACTGAAAAATAATTTGACAGTATGTGATTTGGTTACAACTTAAAAGGTTGTCGTTAGACTAGGTTCTGAATGTGGCTGCTGTGGGTAGATCTGATACTTTTAGCTATACTAATGTCCACCTCTCGTAACATTTTACATTTATGGTCTATTTATTCATAAATTCCTTAAACAATATATGATTGGACACTTGTAGGTATCAAGGACGACTGCTAGGGCAAAAGCTGCAGTTGAAGCAGCTGGTGGAACGGTAAGACTGGTGTACTATAATAAGCTGGGATTCAGGGCACTTCTCAAACCCGAGTGGTTTGCAAAGAAAGGCCGACTTTTACCTAAAGCAGCAAGGCCCCCACCCAAGCAACGAGACAAGGTTGATAGCATTGGCCGCCTGCCTGCCCCAACGAAGCCACTTCCCTTCACACCAGAAGAATTGGAATTTGCAGCAAAACGTGAAGCTGCTCGAGTGATCGCGTAGAAGGGAGCATGAAGGAGGTGCAAATATATCACACCTTTTTATTCTACACACTGAAGAGCTCCTCTGAACTAGAGTTTTGAATTGGGAACGCACAAGAATCAACTGTCCTTTATTTGAAGGATCCCTTGCTAGCAAATTCTGTATGTTTGCTTGTCATTTAGACCAGTGATGACATTTTTCTCTACCTGTAGTCACATCACCAACACATGTGAGCCGGACTGCACTGCTACACCTTGATCTGAAACTCAAAGATGGTCGTTGTGGCAAGATCGTGATTCTCATGTCGCGGTCAACAACTGCTGTGAGTCCAGCATCTGGATTATTTTAGATATATATTTAGTTTTGATAGCAACAATTGTGCATTAAACATGAGAACTTACGTTTGAAGTCTGGCATAAATAATCAGTTTATTGGACAACAGGATAAGTGAAGTGCCCTACTTTTAACCTTTTCCCGTTTATCAAGGCAATCTTGTAAAATGAATGACACTTGTGATGATCTGTTAGGGTAATCCAAATGCTCTACGGTGGATGGTTTTCATAGTATTAACTACATCTAAGGCCACCTTTGCTAGCTATCCATATCACACATCACCAGCCACTAATACCATACCTCCTAGGGTTGTCTTCTCCGTTTTTTTAAGTTGTTTTTAGCTCCTAGGAGAAATTGACGCGTGATGGCTATTTTTTGCAAAAGAACTCGTGTTTGTAAAAAACTAACGTCTGTTGTGTTTTATTTGGGAAACCCCTTGTATTTAAGATAAACTAGCAAAAGGTCCGTACGTTGCAACAGGACGATAACGCAGGGAGGGAAGCAGGCGGAGGGTGAAGGTCCAGTGACGACGTGGGAGCTCCGAGCGGCGACGGGAGGTAGGGGCGCAGGCGCAGCGCGGGGCGCCGTGCAGATGGGGACGGAAGAGAGGGACGTATGAGATCTTTTTTCATCCAAGTACTCCCTTTCTTTTCAGCATTGCGACTGCGGATTAATTTTATAAACACTCAGGGAGTTTTTTTGCAAAATAACCCTTTTTCTTCTTTAACTGTTTTTTAAATAGCCAGGCGGACTGTGGGTTAATTTTGGAAAAACTCAAGGGGTTTTCTGTAAAATAGTCAGGCAAAACAAAATTTGAATGAGAACACTACTTGCTTTATAGATAATTATAGATAGTCTTTTAGATAAATACAACGTGAAAAAGAACAAAATCCATTTGCCGGGGTAGCGCTATAAACATGAGAAACATAGTTTTTTTTTTGAAAAACAAACATATCTATCTCCACCCAAACTCTATCCCTGGTCGTCTCCCACATGCTCCCCAATGCACCTCATCCTTGCCGACGTCGGCGCGGGACTGCCGCCACAAATATTTTTATTATTTAGACTTTTTAATAAATAATTTTAATAATATACCTCCTCTTAATTTATTTTCAAAAATGAAACTTTTCGCCAAACTATGTTGCCACGTCACTTGTCTTGGTGTCATTGCTGGTGTTCGATGGCAGTCATCACATTGAAAAGGTCTTGGTGTGGCTGTTGGTGTCCCATGGTAGTCGTCGCATTGAAAAGGTCTGAATGCTATTGAAGGAAGAACATAAGAGGATGAAGGAGAAAGAATGCAAGGAGGAGAAAGACATCGTAGCACGATGAGAAAGCAACTTTATTAACGAAAATACGAGAAAGCAACTTTATTAATGGAAATAAAATAGAACCATTAGTTTTTGATTTATGAGGTATACACCAACACAAATCATTTGTAGCATTTGAATTGTTATGATAAGATAGTTAAAAAATCACATAGATAAACGGTATGAATTTGTCCGTCCTGACGAATTGAGCTTGAGCATGTTGATATAGTTTGTTCCTTTTTAGTTTTGCAACATTGCACATATCTAGCGGATTCTAATTTTACAAATTCTGGTTCTGTTATTAAGAAAAATATATTATGTTTTTTGAGAAAATTTTTTATTACAATTTTGAGTTGTTTTGTTTGGCGTTGGTGATGAGACGAGTCAGCCATGCCAAGCACTTCTAAGAACCATGAGAGAAAATATTTTGAAGACTGGCGTGGCAGCTTTGATTTGCCATGCCAGTGCGGCTAGCGTGGCAGGCCTTCACTACCACGCCAAAACCTCCTGACACCCAGGGGCCAAAAAAAAAGGGCGAAAGCCTCTTCTGACGTGACAGTTCACTTTGGCTGTGCCAGTTTGGCTCGCGTGACAGGTCTTCACTGCCACATCGAAACCTCCTCGCACCTGGGGCAAAAAAAAAAAAAATCAGCGAAAACGGCATGGCAGCGTTGCTCTGCCACGCCACCTCGTCTGGCGTGGCGGTTCAATTTGGCAGCGCCAGCGCTGCTGTCATGGCAAAAACTGTCATCTGTCTAGGTACTGTCACAGCGGCTACGGTGGCGTGGCAGCTCATCTTTACTAGGCTAGTACATTTGACATGGCAGTGTTGCGAGATTGCCCAGGTGTAGCCACGCCGCTGCCGATGGCGTGGCAGCCCATCATTGCCACGCCACTTCTTCTAGCGTGGCAGATGGTGTACCTCTAGAAAAGCTTTTCTAGGTGCTGTCCACATTTGTCACAGAGCTCTCTAGCTCAGGTTGCAGTCCACATTTGTGTCACAGAGCTCTCCAACGTTTGTTTCAACGCTTGTTGCTCCCAATTAATAGGTGCACAAAATGAAGCATGAAAAACTTATTATAAAACCATATTTTGCATCTAGTTTTAAGGCGCATAGATAGTACATTCAAATTACCTAAGTAGTTTGCCACACATAGTTTGACACATACATACATTGCTAGAAAACCCTTTATAGTCCCGATTTATAACTCCCTTAGTCCCGGGTTGCAAACCGGGACTATGAAAGCGGGACTAAATATGTTGATCTTAGTCTCGGTTAAAATAACCGAGACTAAAAATGTTTTTTCTTTTTTTTTAATTTTGCTCGTGCTGCTTGCCGTTTGTTTATATATTATGAATATATATAAATACATATATATATGCATAATATATCTATATATATAATATATGTAATATATGCATATTATATATATACATATTTTATCAAAATATAAATATACATATATATATATTACAATCCTTTGTGCTATATCATATATTACACAATCTAAGTCGTGGGGTGGGGTTGACGAATTGGCTTTCCATCGTAGTGGAATTCTCCCGTGGGATCAATAATCGATCATTGATAAATCCCATCGCTTTTCTTGAGTGACCTTTATAAAATAGTTGTGGGAGAGTCGTCCCTCTTGTAAATAATTTACCATTTTAAAAAATGAGATATAAATATATGAAATCAATAAGGAATCGAGACATAATATATGAATGATATCCTTGTTAGTGTTGATTTGGTGTACTAGACGGTGAGTATACTCGTAGACGTAGTAGCCGCACAAGTTCGTCCCTAATTCTGTTTGCACACTAAAGGAGAAACGATGACAGATTTAATATACATTTCTATTTTAGAGCAAATTAATGATTCAATATAATTTTGGAGCATGTACTCACTGAAAATTTTGTCCTCACAACAAGTTTTTCTTTTCAAGTCTAGCGGACCAATGTACGGAACGTGCCCATGCCCTATGTACAGTTGCAAGCTATGAATAATTATCCGAGATCCGCATAGTAGTAATAAGAACATTCATAATGACAATGGAATAGATGGCATTACCTGTCTATCACTTCAAAAATATTTGCGAAAGTAGACTTTGGTTTATCTATTGAGTTAGAGACGTAGATTTTGCGTGAGGAAAGGTCGAAAAGAAAAAGGATCCAGTGGAATTTGCAAAGTGTGTGAGATGATATATATGAAACTATCTATGTACGAGAAGGAAATTGCTATGAAAGCCAGTAAAAACTCTTGTTGTGTTGTACGACAATAGTATGAATGTCTTGAAATGCGGTTGCACCAAGAAATGGACAATATTGTCCTCTGTAGCTTGCTCAAAGTCATGTATCATGTCCGTGTTAACTTTGCGGGGTCCATGAATCCAATATTGAAACACCCCTGCTTATGGCACATGGCATAGTTGAATCTCCATTCTACAATGGATAAATGGAATTTTCATCAGCTACATACAAGGAGCTAAGGAACGAAATAAATTTAACTAAACGATACTTACAAAACCCAACAACTGAGAAGAGAGACTCGAGGGCGTCTAGCTAGTATAAGTCGAAGACATCCTCGTAGCAGATCCACATAATTCTTCTTCTTAGAAGTAATCTATGTTTTGTATCCTCACTCCGAACATCTCTCTACCTTTTGCTGATTTTTCCATGTACCATTAATGAAATCGGTATATCTGTGTAGAAAGTGTGTTCACCTGATCAGGCTTGACAAGTGGTTCACCGATGGTAAATTTGTATTTCAAATCCTCTTTTATCACCATTTGGATTGGTGCACCTCGAATCAATTGCTCACTCTTTAGTCCCGTCTCTGCTATAAATAGTCTTATCTCCTTTTCACTACGTGGCAGTAATGGCTCAACCGCTTGTTCTGGTTGCTTTCTGAGCTGAGGGACATCTTTGGACTTTCCTTTTCCCTTCTAAAAATACTTCGTTATTGATCGGTCATAGTCCGATAGTAAGGTCGGTTTAACCGGTGCGATCAGCTTCTTAAAGAACTTCTTAGCTATCGGGTCTATAGGAATCTTTTTTTCTGAACTCCGTGGCTTGAATTGCGCCTTCACTTACGCTGCTACGATCTCGTTAACCTCCTTGTTAGTGCAATCGTACGCCCTTTTCTTGAGAGCGGGGAGCCTTGGCTCGTCAAGTCTTGGCCTTTTTTTGTTTTGTTGACCTTGACGACGAGGGACGAGTTGGGTAAGTCTTGGCAGCTGGTGCATGCGAAAGAGTCGGTACCCATGAAGAAGATGGTGTTCACGAAGGAGTTGGTGCTCGCGGAGGAGTCGATGCCCATGGAGGACACGGTGCAGGCGGAGGAGGCGGTGCAGGCAGAGGAGATGGAGGAATTGACGCCACTTCTTACCTGGGAAACATGATGAAGCGCTTGCACCATAGTATAATGGCATGGGCTGTGTCTACTAGTTTCGTCTCCCCGTCTCCTCTGGGATGTCCAATTCGACATCGTGAAAGTCTTGTTCCACCAGCTCAATTTTGACCTTTGAGTACCGAGGTGGAATCGGCCTCCAATGGTATGTCTCGTATTGTTCCACTGGTGTGGCCATTCTCAATGCCACCTTCACGAGAATCGAGGTTATTAATTAGTAATCAACCTATGCACCAACTTTTGCAATGTACAAGTTATATATCATAAAACTATGAGCATACCTTGTATGACAAGTTCTTGAAGGTAATATGCAGCTCACATGGTGTCCGCCGCGTGATTTCATCCACGGGGCAGGGGGTTTGTCTGCAGCTTTCATGCCCTGTTCTAATACTTGTCCTGTAGAAGCGCAGCTGCTGCGATTGCCTGAAGGGCTCACCATGATGGGCAGAATAGACGGTTGGGTCTGCTGGCTCCGCTGTTCGGCCAGGCGTTGGTCCACCTATCTTGACACCTCCTCTTGTATTCTTTGCTCGTGGGTCGCGAGCCTATACTCAAGATCTGTTAGCTTCATTTCGGTATCTCGCTTGTTCCTCATGCGACTCCTGTATGTGTGGATGTCCTCTTGAAATCCATATTTTCATGGAACAACGTCTTTTCCTCGCATTCGTGCTGCATGCTCAGCATTTTGCAGTGCGAGCGTAAGCTCATCCTTCTCTCTATCGAGCTGGAATATGCCCTGAGCAGAGACCTCTACTGCTTTCTTAAGTCGGTTGGCTGCTTCGCAAATCTCATCGGTGAATATCAGGGAGCCATCACTGGGATTGAGCGCTCCACCGTGAGCTTAGTACCAACGCTTTGATCGTTTCGGCCAATCAGCTGTGGCTGGAACGATACCTCTTTCTATCAAGCCGGCTTCCATTCGCTGCCACTTTGGCCTTGCCTTGTTATGGCCACTTGACCCTAGCCGGTTATGGTATTGCTTCTTAGCGGCATTGGATTTATTCTTTTCTATCTGTGCTTGCTTGTACTCTCCTGTCTTGTATGCGATAAACGTATCCCAATGTTCCTTCAGCTTGGTGAATTTGTCGAAGTCAGATGTCTGGCCCTTCAGGATATATTTCTTGTACAAATCCTTCTTGTAGTTCTGGAACTGTTCGACCATCTTTTTTAGAGTCCATTCCTTCACTTTGCATGTGCTGCCTCAGGGATTGTGAAGGTCTCTAGCATGGTGGTCCACAACATGTCTTTCTCCGTATTTGGGAGATAACTTTGGTCATCACCGCATGCCCTTGTTCAATGCTAGTTGTTGATCCCAAATCGTGTGTTGACTTGGAAAATCACGCGCTAGCCTGAGAGGTTTGCTTTACTCTAGTGTAGGTCAAAAATATTTCTTCTTAGGTTTGTAGGCATGCTAGTTGGTTTGATCCTGCAACCAACAAGAAACAAAGAAAGCAAATGTTAGTCCGTAAACGATAGCCGATCGGCTCGTGGCCGATGACGTATCGTTTGGTGTTAGGCCGATGCGGTGTGTACTGAATCGGCTAGAGAAATTAAACCTAGTCGATCAGCTATAGTTATTCATAATATATAATCTAAATACAAAATACGTTTAAACTAAGTGATTATGATAGATCAGTAGCGTACCAAGACAGTATAAATCACTTATGTTCAAAAGTATCTTAATATGCAGATTATATATATTTATAGCATAGCCGATGTCATAGATCTAATGTGTATCAGCTAGTACTCCGATACCACTTTATACTAAGATATCATTGCAGACTAAATACATTAAACATGAACCGACCAAGTGTTAAGATAACTTAACAGATCGATAACAAACTTAACATATTTAATTACAGTGAGATCTTAATATAAAGGGCAACTTTAGCATATCAAGTAAACATAAAATAAACGAGATAGCTAAAACAGGTAAGATCGGCTGAAACCTCGATACTATCTCTAATAGTGATCATGAGATAAGATAGATATTATGATTCTAAATATTACTTAATATGTCGGACTTACGATGCAACATTAAGCGCAAAGAGAAACATAAGATCTAAACAAATCCATGAAAACCTTTCGAGATGGTGGATACACTTCCATGAAAACCTTTCGAGATGGTGGATACACTATATAATTTGAACCAACAATGATACTTAACCCTATCAGCTATTGTCTAATAACAGAGACTAGCTGATTAGGGTTAGATCGTATTATCGATCTAGATTATACAACATATATGATAACTCAACGATTTACGTAAATAGGATTAGAGTATCATAATGATGGAAGCACTAATCCTGAGAAAGCAAGCCGCCACAACAAGCTTTACCTTTTGCTGGAGATCGAACTCGATGCAGCCCAACTAGAAGCAAGAACTCATCAAAATTACTAAAAGGAAAAGGTGGCGATGTGCCAAAGATTGTATTCAACTGGTTGTTGTTGATTTACAAGGTCCTGGGTCATATTTATACCCAGATACAAGATGAGTCCTTGACGGACACGATTCCTATCTCTATTAGAATTTAAATTACAGATACATGCCTAAAACAGACTCTTACTGACATTATCTATAAGGAAACTATTTAAAATATTCTAATTAACAGATACAATTGCCTTCTTTGGACTTTATCCACATATGGCAATCCTCATGAAGCACTTCAAACCATATCTGATGATGATTTCAATGTCTTCTTACTGGAATCGGCTGTATCGGCTATCCCTATCGGAATCGGCTGTACCAGCTATCCTTGTCCGACTCGGTCTCAGTCGATGACACCTTAGCCGATTCGGCTTGTGACTTAGTGCGCACTCTGTTTCCGACGATCACGGCTCCCGTCGAATCCGCTTTGACTTTAATCCCAAATCTAATAATTGGCTTACCAAATTTGGTCATTAACACTGCCCCCCAAGTCCTCTATATTGTTAATGTTGCAAATTTGCACGATCTTATCTCCGAGAAAATTTATAGCGTTTCCATTTTGGCCTTTATCGCGCCTCTCTAAATAACGATTACCGCCTTAAAGTTTTCATGCCGTCACTTACGCGCTCACAGCTCACAACTTTAGCCAAATCCACCAGCGATTTCCTTGGAACTCTTGGCGCACTCACTGGCGACTTCCCCTGTGGCGACAACCTCAACTTCGGTGATGTCTTCCTCAACTGCCCCTTTCGCTGTGCCATCGATTGAGTTCCCGGAGGTAAGTCCCATCGGCTGGACCCCTTTTTCTTGCTTGTAGATCTATATTTTTGCTTTACATGATTCACCCTTCCTCTTTCCCATTGTAGCACCTTGCAAATCATATTGCAATTCCCAGTCTCATCCGCATTGACCGGTACTTCCTTGTCCCAATCGTCAATGAGGACCCAACTGATTTCATCAATGCTGAAATCAACAGGATGTCCTATAAATTAGCAAACCCTAGCTTAACACATTGGGCCGGTAGCTTTAAATCATGGCCATCTACTGATAAGTCTTGGCCGGAGTGGTATGATAGGATATCGGCTAGCAAACAAACTCATTGGGAAGAGTTAGGGATAGCGCAGTGCCTAGCGCTCACTATACCCGATATGCCTAAGGATGAGCCTCTGTTATCGGCTGTCAGTTATTTCTGGTCAAACACTTTCAATGCTTTCCTCTTTCAGCAAGGACCCATGACACCAACTTTGCTAGATGTAATCATGCTTACCGGACTGGACATCACCACATCGGTCAACCCTGTCCGATTCAACAACAAGTGCCAGTACTCCTTCATGACTAGGGCCATCGGAGGTTGGAATGGCTTTATAAGCCAAAACATGGGAACTGGATCAGTAAGCCCTAGGGAGCACACAGCTTTCCTGATGATGTGGCTAGAGAAGTTCGTATTCTGTGGCCCTAGCTGTGGTCCCACATTGAATTGGCAACACATAGCCGAAGCCCTCGTAGAAAAGCAACCAGTCCCCTTGGGCAGGTATCTACTGGGCTACTTGTATCAGACGCTGAACGCAACATCGACTAAGATTGCAGCCGATTCAGTCATAGGCACTGGGGGTCCATGGTGATTCCTGCAATTGTGGTTAACCCTTCATACCCAAAAAGTTGCTGGATGGCCTGACTTGGTAGATACCGAGTTTCTAAGAGTGCAGCCGATCATGGATGAAGATGGCGAAGAAATCACCACACGCCGGTGTATGTCATTTGGAGAAGCCGCCTCTTCTTCTCCTGGTTCCAAGCTATCAGCTGAATTCCTTGCCGATTGGTTCACCAATCTATATGATAGATTCCTAAAAAACACAAGAATCTGGTTCCCTTATTCAGGCTATGAAGACTTTGAACTCCCCCTTTACTTTAGGTTGAACAAAATCAATTCTGACAGATTCGAAAAGCCAAGGGAAATCTTCACAATTGCCATCACTCCATGCATTCTCCAAGTCGGCATCCATCAGGGCAGAAATGTCCTTCTATCATATGAATTTTACTATCCAATGGTGGCTGCTAGATAGATGGGAATGGGCCAACTGTCGATCGGACTATACTTTACCGACAAAATTCAAACTAGAGGGGAGATTACCTCAGGCCTAATGATGCTCAAGTTGCTAAGTATTGAAGGCCCTCCCCTCGGCAGCATTGAGAACTTGGAGCTAGCAATGATGAGGAGTGC
Source organism: Oryza australiensis (assembly GCA_019925245.2). Lineage (NCBI taxonomy): Eukaryota > Viridiplantae > Streptophyta > Magnoliopsida > Poales > Poaceae > Oryza > Oryza australiensis. Next base: position 189,234 of record JAIFGZ020000635.1, on the reverse strand, counting down.
GGCCTTTAACCGATGGTGAATTGAACTGAAAAGACATATTTTTCACCAGTTGGCTTCAATGTACCTCACCACCATCCTTCCAGAATCGGTTCCTCAAGTAAGCGTTCTTTCCTTTGTCAAATTTCTCATTTGTTGGCTAACATTTTCTAACGCTTACCCATGTCCTCTTATATTTGCAGACAACCGATTCCTCTCCTCCTCACGTTAGCAACACTGGGGTTAACATCCAATATGCTCTAGGACTGATCCATAAAGGTGGTGGCCTCGTACGACAAAGGTTCTTAATTCGGCAATTTTTTTTGAATATAATCAATCTAGTACCAAATTTGGTTGTCAACATCATTATATCGATCTCATCGTAGATGGCGTGGATGAATATTTAGGATAGATTCTAGTCAATTAATGTGGGAAGTCCTGTCTTTTTTCTAAAATTTCTAATTTTCTAGCATGATAAAATTAACACATGGGGTTTTAGGAGAGGCTCCAATATATCTACACCCAACAAGTGTTTAGAACTTAATGATCAGAATTATTGCAAGATTGATCAGACATTGAGAACTTAATTATATATACCAGAAATCATCTCAAGATAAGCAGCTAGATGCATTTTTAGCAAATATGTGTAGGTCACATATGCCAAGATATAGCTAAGGTTAAGACTTCGTTAAATCCGAAATCTATGATGCGCCTTTGTCAGTTCAATTGATATGTTGAGTTTTATTAAGGTCTCTATAGACATTGGGCATCCTTGGATGCTTTACTATCCATCAAACTATAAAAATATGCTCAAGGGCTTACATACTTAGTTTCTTTAGTCATGACATCGTACAAGAATCTTTGAGTGGTTTAATTGGACCAATCTGAACATAGGTTTAGAAATGCCTTCTCATCATTCGTCTTTTTATTATGAAATTTCTTATGGGAAAGTTTTTGACGTGGGTGTTCTGCTTTCTAGTTGATATATAATTACAGACTATGACCTAAATCATTGAAACTCACCTGTACGTCAGTGACATGTATATATGGTCATTATATATATACGATCCGCCATTGCCACAATTAGTTTGCCCATTGGTTTGGAAATCCGCTCTTGTAGTTATATGATAGCTAGTATTCGTTACATATTGGAAAAGTGGACATAGAAAAGTACAATCACCTTATAATTAAGATTGCAAAATATGTTTAGATAGCTCTTGTCTGTTGCTTACCTGCACAGACACGTCATGAGGATGTCCCTTGGCAACATGGGAGGGTCTATTCTAACATGGGAAATGTCGACATCGTTTCAGTCTATCTCATATTATAACCACGCTATGCCATGAACTTTTCTTTCCTTGAAAGATTGTGCTCCCATGTAAGTTTGTAACGAAAGTGCATGTCTATCTTACAAAATAGTAGCACGCTAATTCTACAAATACAAACGGTTTCTGATGTTTATGCCCATTTCAAGTAGCTATTGCTTTGGCACGTTAATATATGGGCACTTTGTCAGGAGCTGTGCTTTTGGTGAGGGGAAAGATTAATTTAGTTAGGATGTCGAAAGATGTCGTTATATGATCAGTAAATTAACAACACTGACATGCCGTTCTTTTATCATATGGGTTTGGGGGGAAGGGGAGGGCGGCATGACCCTTGCACATTCCAGACCAAATACTCTCTTTATCATAATAAAACTTCTCAAATTTCGCGATGATATACATTAGTTACGATATCCATTTAAAAAACTTTCCAAGTTTTTTTTCCATACTTCACCTATACTTTTCACTCCGATGAGAATCAGATATGAGTCCCGTGAAAGTAATGACTAATCCACGAGGCTCATACTTCACTGCTGAAGTGCTTGATATTCGGATCTTGGCTCTAGGCAATTTCTTTATTCCTTTCTTACCTTGAAAAAGCAGGGTCATTCAACCTATAATTATCTTTTGGCTAACCGAACCTCCTTGAACCCTCATACCAATACAGATTAGTAAAAAAATATTAACATATTGTTCATAGACTACATCTTTCGGTCTGATTGTGGGTCCTGACTCATCCTTCATTAATGATGAATATATATTAGGATTTGTTTGGATTGATAAAAAAATTTAATGATTCTTACTAAAAATTTGGCAGCACTAATATTATCATACATCGGACAACAATTTATTTTTTACTAGTAGAATTTTGGCAACGAAAAACAAGAGAAATTTTAGAGTATCCAAGTTACCTAAATTTTTATTTGACGAGTCCACATGGTACATGGTCAGCCGGACCAATCCTAGAGCACTTCTGCTCGCTTCGATGCTAACCTCAATGTCCTTTCTGATTTCCAAGTTCCGAGGTTTTTTACTTTGAGGAAAGCGAAGGACCAAAGCCGAGACCCCGCGATCCATTCCCTGGCCTACAAAAGTGGCCTCGCATTTTCATCCACAAAGTGGCCGGACAAGTGTCAATGATTGCCTTATGATGAAACAACACCTGTCAGGAAAGGTTCTTGGATGGATGACAAGGGCACCGTGGCCAACAGGGCGCACATTATAGTACCGGTGGTCACTTGCTTTTTGCGAATTGCCATATGTGTTGCTTTGCAATTCATCGATCGGCTTCAACGGGCCTAAAGTAGCCTCCCTATTGCATGGCCAAACCCGCGAGCCACTCCAAAGGAAGAAGAGGGCCAAGCCATCGGCTGCCGATCCATCTGCTGTCGATCCATCGGCTGTGAAGAAGAAGACTTCCAAGAAACAGAAGACAGCCTTAGCCGATGATTTGCCGCCGTTGGACCAAGATATGGAGGATGTTAGTGATATGCCCTAGAGACAATATGGAGATGTTGGATATCATGGTCAATATTTATGTATAAATGAATAAAGTGTTATTCAGTTCCATGAAATTGACAACTTGTATTGATCAATAAATACGTGACTTATTTATGAGACTCTTTATGTATGAATCTATTTCTAAACGATCCCTGATCACATGTCATATTGTTGGAACAAATATGATTCTAAGATCGGCATGTTTATTGATTGATGATCATGTCTCATAGATCATGGTATGGAGATATCAAATCAATATACATGGACATGTCTTAGAGAACACATTGTTAGATAGACCCACCATGAGACACTACAGGAATCAATGTGCCATTAGTTGGTATCAAGTAGTGTTGGTGCAAAGTCCTTAGACCTGAGATCATCATGGATTCTGACATGTGTAGTAGCCTACTTTGGGACTACCAAATGCTATTTCGTAACTGGGTAGTTATAAAAGTAGTCTTCGGGTTTGCTATGAAACATGGAGTGGGATGTGAGTGATCAAGATGGAATTTTTTCCTCCTTCGGAGAGATATCTCTGGGCCCCTTGAGGTAATGGATTATGGAAGTGCATGACCATGCCGAGTTGATTGAGGAGTCAATCAACAGACAGATAATCCAATAAGGTTTGAGTGAATGATTAAGCTATTGATAGGATGGCACACATCTTGCCTATAGCTTAATTGGTATCGTGAGGCAAAGGGATTTGTGTACACATTACAGGTTTAGAGCCGATATTATATTCTTGTATACTATGGTGTCAACATGTGCTGCTAGGCGTCGCTATTGACGGTCGGCTGAGTTGGACTCGAGTCGAAACCTAGTATACCTGAACCTAGAAGGTCGCACGTTTAAGGGGATAAGAACAGACATTCAAGTTGGACTCGGATATGGCTAGATTGGATAGGGATCCGATCGGATAGAGTCCCGATGGGCCTATAGGCCCAGTCGGCAACTCTATATAAAGGGACGAGGGGTGGGAGAGCTGCGGTATTGGCATCACATTGAACCGAATCAATCTGATTGCACGCAACAGATTAAAATATGCACGACTTCAGAATTCGACGAGTTCGAGATGTCCATAGATACCCTCCCTACCTCCGAGCCAAACCCTAGCCTTGCATCTTGTGCTAGCGCACGAGTGTTAGGCGTTCTATTCCTGGACATGTGAATACCGGTAGAGGCATTGCTACATTGTGGTGCTATTCGGCGGATGTGAATTGGCTGTGGTCGGGCGCATCGGAGCGAGGCAGGCGCATTTGGGCGACTCGGTGAATCGGCTGTGGTCGTATCGGCTGTGGCATCGGCAAATCGGCTGTAGTTGGATCAGCTACGATCAGGCGACGGGGGAATCGGCTGTGGTCAGCAAATCGGTTGTGATTGCCAGTACTGTTCCGGATCGGATAGTTCATGATTGGCTATATCCGCTGCACTCCACTCCAATCGGTGACGATCTATCGACCCTTACTTGCAAGGTTCCTGGTTTGCGCGATAGAATTTTTTGTTAATTAGCTATCGTAGCTTCCGCTTAACCCTTCAGTGGTATCAGAGCTAAACTTGCTTAGTTCGGGTTTTAGATTGGATCTGGAACAAGTTCTGCACACGGGTTGATTAGATCAATCAGTTTTACAGGCTCTGTTGAGGAGAGTTGATGGTAATTGCGTTCCTTGATAGTGTATCGGAACGGCGTAATGTTATTACGTCGAAGCAATATCCGTAGAACTCGGTTTGAGTCGGTTTCGAGATAGGGTTCCTTGATAGTGTATCAGAACGATATAATGTGATTATGCCAAAGCTATCTCGTAGTCCGATCTTGATTGTCGTCTCACACGTACATAAACCATCTCTCTTTATAGTGTATCGGGACGACATAATGTGATTATGTCGATATGGTTTTCGTAAGCGATTTCATAGATTGGATCTATGAATTTCGTGTGGTGTTCCAGACGCTGCCCGGAAGCCCGCGAGGGGGCGGCTTCCCCCTCGACCCCCCGTGAGGGGACCGCCTTGTGCGTACCCCCTTATATGTCGTCTCGATACCATATCTCTGTGATAGATAGAAAACGTTCTACGCCTAACTTGTTTTTGCAGAGAATGCTTTGAGATGGTATGGCCCTGTTGTATGTATGAGATGCATGTGATGCGTGTAATATTCTTTTATATGTGCAATCACTGTAATATTCTTCCATACGTGCAATGCTTGTAATATTCTTTCATGACCTACGAGTCCGTGTAATCTTCAATTATAGCTTCTATAGTAGTAGCTTAGTTTGAAGAAATCAAGCATTCGGCAATCGGAAGAACGGTGATGAAGATGGAGATCCTCTACACCGGAATGGAGATGGAGATCACCATGTGAAGGGGGCAATACTATTTCATTAATTACTATTCTACCTGCTTTCATATATTGATATGTTTGTTTGATAAGATAATATCCCTCACAAAATTAAGTGGTAATGATGCCCTTTCGAATGTTGCACCCATCACCGTCATGCTCGTCAATGGTGGGTCTGTCAAAGCAGAGTGTCATTCTCTATCATAACACGAGGGGGTATAAGTCGGACATATACAATAGGAGCATTTGGTTTACTCAATAAGGCTATCAAAACAGTTTTGGGTCTTTGGGCATAGGTTGGCGCCGGGGCATGGAGATGCCACACCAACAACAAGAGTCACATAGAGATGTGATTAGCAAGGTGTTGCTTACCCATGTTACTAATATTCTAGCAGTGATGCCAAAGCTCACTAGAAATTAATTAACATGTGGATCTTGACCTAATACGTAACCAAGAGGGAAGGTGTAAAGTACGTAATGGGGGTCTTTTGTTAAATTGTTTAACAATAGATATAGCATAAACATTATGCTAAACTTTGCTTTTTCTGTTGTAGAATTATGGCAACTAATACTACATCCAGTACCTTTAATTTGCGATCTATTCTCGAGAAAGAAAAATTGAATGGAACAAACTTTATGGATTGGTATCGCAACTTGAGAATTGTTCTACCATATCCTGATGATTTGCCTAATAATGCTACTGGTACTGCACGGAGGGTTTATGAGAAGCACACTAATGATTCCCTAGACATAAGCTGTCTCATGCTCGCTACAATATCCTCTAAGCTTCAAAAGCAATATGAGAGCAGCGATGCTCATATTATTATTCAGGGACTGCGTGGCATTTTTGAGAACTAAGCTAGGGCCAAGAGGTTCAACACCTCAAAATCCCTGTTTGCGTGCAGGCTTGTTGAGGGGAGTCCCGTCAATCCGCATGTGATAAAAATGATTGGCTACATTGAGCGTCTGGAAAAACTAGGTTTTCCCCTTAGCCAAGAGTTGGGTACCGATGTGATTCTCCAGTCGCTCCCTCCGAGTTTTGAGCCATTCATATTAAATTATCACATGAACAGTATGGATAAGACCTTGGCCAAATTGCATGGGATCCTTAATATCCAAAAAAAGGGTCATCATGTGATAATGATGCAGAAAGCTAAGCGCAAACCACCTATCAAGAAACTTTGCACCAAGAGGAAACTAACTCGCGATGAGATCGCGAGTGCCTCCAACACAAAGAAGGGCAAGAAGGGGTCGGCGGCATTAGATGCCGTTTGCTTCTATTGCAAGGAGACAGGTCACTGGAAAAGAAACCGCAAGAAGTACATGGAGGATCTAAAAAAGAAGCAAAGTGCGATTTCTGCTTCAGGTATTAATGTTATAGACATTAATCTTGCTACTTCACCTACTGACTCTTGAGTATTTGATACTGGATCAGTAGCTCATATTTGCAAATTGTTGCAGGGAATGAGAAGAAGTAGAAGCTTGCGAAGGGGCGAGGTGAACCTGCACGTCGGCAATGGAGCAAGTGTTGCTACAATTGCTGTCGGCAAGACATCACTTCATTTACCTTCAGGATTAGTTTTGGAATTAAATAATTGTTATTGTGTTCCAACTCTATGTCAAAACGTTATTTCCACTTCATGTTTGCAAGCGGAAGGACATGATTTTAGATCAATGGACAATGGTTGTTTAGTTTATCTCAGAGATATGTTCTATTTTCATACTCCATTGGTGAATAGATTGTACGTTTTGAATTTTGAAGCATCTCCCATCTATAACATTAATATAGAGAGGCAAGTCCCAAATGATACAAACCCCACGTTTATCTGTCATTATCGCCTAGGCCATATAAATCAGAGACGCATGGAGAAACTCCATAAGGATGGATTGCTTCACTCTTTTGATTTTGAATCATTTGAGACATGTGAGTCTTGTTTACGTGATAAGATGACAAAGGCACCTTTCACGGGACACAATGAGAGAGCAAGTGACTTGTTGGCACTCGTACATACTGATGTATGTGGACCAATGAGCTCAACGGTCAGAGGTGGTTATCACTACTTCATTACCTTCACCGATGACTTTAGTAGATATGGTTATATCTACTTAATGAGGCATAAGTCCGAATCCTTTGGAAGGTTCAAAGAATTCTAAAATGAAGTATATAATCATTTAGGGAAAACAATCAAGTTTCTACGATCAGATCGTGGAGGGGAATACTTGAGTCATGAGTTTGGTAATCATCTGAAAGATTGTGGAATTGTTCCACAGTTGACTCTGCCAGGAACTCCACTATGGAATGGGGTGTCCGAACGGAGAAATCGCACCTTGTTGGACATGGTGCGGTCCATGATGAGCCAAAGTGATCTTCTGTTATCCTTCTGGGGATATGCTCTTGAAACAGCTACGTTCACACTAAATAGAGTTTTATCTAAGTCAGTTCAAAAGACACCATATGAGATATGGACAATGCTTCTTTCTGGGATATCGTAAGGAAACTAAGGGATATTACTTTTATATTCGGGAACAAGGTAAAGTGTTTGTCGCTCGACACAGTGTCTTCTTGGAGAAAGAGTTTCTTTCAAGAAGGGTTAGTGGGAGCAGGGTGCATCTTGAAGAAGTTCAAGAAACACCAGAAAATATTTCAGCTACCACGGAACCACAACAGGAGGAACAAGATGTTGCACCACATGTTGTAGATACACATGCCCCACGGAGGTCTGAAAGATCACGTCGTGCGCCTGACAGGTACACAAGTGCAGAACAACATGATATATTATTGTTAGACAACGATGAGCCTAAGACCTATGAGGAAGAGATGGTGGGACCCGATTCCAACAAGTGGCTTGGAGCCATGAAATCAGAAATAGAATCCATGTATGATAATCAAGTTTGGAACTTGGTTGTTCCACCTGATGGTGTCAAAACCATTGAGTGCAAATGGGTTTTTAAGAAAAAGGCCGACATGGATGGAAATGTTCACATATATAAGGCGCAATTGGTGGCGAAAGGTTTTAAACAGATTCAAGGTGTTGATTATGATGAAGCCTTCTCGCCCGTCCCAATGCTTAAGTCTATTCGGATTATTCTAGCGATTGCTGCATATTTTGTTATGAGATATGGCAGATGGATGTCAAAACTGCTTTCCTAAATGGAAACCTATGCGAGGATGTATACATGATACAACCTGAGGGTTTTGTCGATCCACGTCGCTGAAAGATATGCAAGCTACGAGAAATCCATTTATGGATTGAAGCAAGCATTTCGAGTTGGAATATTCGTTTTGATGAAGTAATCAAAGGGTTTGGTTTCATCAAAAATGAAGAGAGGCTGTGTTTACAAAAGGTCGGTGGGAGCGCAATTGTATTTCTAATCTTATATGTGGATATCATTTCCAATCGTAATATGTCATCCACATATAAGAATAGAAATACAATTGTGCTCCAACCGACCTTTTTGTAAACACAGCCTCCTCTTCATTTTTGATGAAACCAAACCCTTTGATTACTTCAACAAAACGAATGTTCCAACTTCGAAATGCTTGCTTCAATCCATAAATGGATTTCTGTAGCTTGAACATCTTTCCAGGCGATTGTGGATCGACAAAACCCTGAGGTTGTATCATGTATACATCCTCACTTAGGTTTCCATTTAGGAAAGCCCCTTTGACATCCATCTGCCATATCTCATAATCAAAATAAGCAGCGATCGCTAGAATAATCCGAATAGACTTAAGCATTGCGACGGGCGAGAAGGTTTCATCATAATCAACACCTTGAATCTGTTTAAAACATTTCGCCACCAATCGCGCTTTATAGATGTGAACATTTCCATCCATGTCAGCTTTTTTCTTAAAACCCATTTGCACTCAATGGTTTTGACACCATCAAGTGGATCAATGTTAACACTGAAATTTGATAATTGAGTTTCTAAGTTTGTAAGGGCAAATCGAAATCGGATCGGCTGAAGACAGGAATCGCATCGGCAAAAAAGGGATCGGTTGCAGGGTTGGTCGGTTGAGGATGGATCGAATGTGAATAGACGACAACCGATTCTGAGTCTGGAAGAAATAAGGCCGTCTCTAGTGCAGGGACTTGGAGATAAATGAAAGATTCGGTTGTTAGTTGCACGTTAAAAGATATTGCCACTTATGGATAGAGTCCTATAATGGCAATTGTATATGTAATCTAGAGATTTGTTAGATTGTTAGTTGTAACACGACATAGGTCCCGCTAGGGATAATATGGTGTTTTAAACAGTAGTTTAGATAGAGTCCAGGGTTGTTACAAGTGTTTGTATTTTGGGTATAAATAGGACCCAAGGCCCTCTGTAAAAGAATTATTACTCAATCAATCCAATCTCCGGCGCATCGCCAACTTTTTCTTCAGACGAACACTCTGTTTGGCTTTGGGCTGCATCGTCTCGATCCCCAAAACTAGGTAAATGTTTGTCATTAGTGGTATGATTATCTGTTTCTAATGATTTCATCGCAATGATACATTAGAATTAGTGATTTTACTGCGTTATATATCATATAACACATATGAATTAGATCAATGTTTAGATCTATCTTGTTATTGGCTCGTTCCGTCAGGAACATGCAGTCAGTAGGGTTAGATTTAAAGGTTGGCTGGTTCATATGCGGTATTTACCGTCTCGAGGAGTATAAATCGGCTGTAACAGATCGGATGTTTCTTTTGATACTTAATGCTGCATCGAATTCGAACTATTGAGTCGTCTTTAGAACCAGCAGTGATCTGTTCGTCTGAAATTTATATCGCTTAGAGACAGCGTCAGGGTTTCAGCCGGCCTTATTTGCCCTAATGTGTTTCTTTTAACATGATTGTTACTAGATTCATATTAGGATTGCCTCTTATGTTAAGATCGTGTTCCTGTCGGATGTTGCATAGTGAAATCGGTTCCTGTCGGGCAGCCGATGACCGATTTCTGAATTGTACGTTTGGTTCAGGAATATTATCTTCACATAAGATTCATCGGAGTATTAGCCGATTCTCTGTTAGCTTTCCAGTATCGGCTAGGTTATCGATTTGTATATTTATTATTCTTCACTATATTTGGATCGAGCGCCTGATGCTGTCTCGGTGTAGCCGATCCATTCTAGTCGCTTGGCCCAAATATGGCCCAGAATAGCATATATATATCCATGGATTTCCTCAGCCGATCCCATGGGGATCTAACCTAACGCTTAACGTACACTATCTTGTTTTTCTTGTTGATTAGCATATCAAATCAACTGGCACGCCCTGCACGTTGTAGGCAGCCGAGAAGGACCTGCACTGGAGTCAAGCAGATCTCCCAGGCCAGCGCGTGAGAGAGATTTCTCGTCAACAATCAACCAAGTTTCAAACTTGATTATCATACATGGATTCTATTTCGGATTTGATGACTCCAAGCCACTTGTTGGAATCAGGTCCCACCATCGCTTCCTTATAGGTCTTAGGCTCATCATTGTCTAACAACAATATATTACATTGTTCCGTACATGTGAACCTGTCAGGTGCACGACGTGATTTTTCAGACCTTCGTGGGGCTGGTGTATCTAAAGCAGGTGGCGCAACATCTTGTTCCTCCTGTTGTGGTTCCGTGGTAGCTGAAACATTTTCTGGTGTTTCTTGACTTCTTCAAGATGCACACTGCTCCCACTAACCTTTCTTGAAAGAAACTCTTTCTCCAAAAAAACACCGTGTCGGGCAACAAACACTTTGCCTTGTTCCCGATTATAAAAGTAATATCCCTTAGTTTCCTTAGGATATCCCACAAAGAAGCACTTGTCAGATTTGGGTGTGAGCTTGTCGGACCGTAAACGTTTTACAGAAGTCTTACATCCCCAAATTATGAGAAAAGACAAACTAGGGGGTCGCCCTGTCCATATATCATATGGTGCCTTTTTAACTGAGTTATATGGAACTCTATTTAATGTGAACGCAGTTGTTTCAAGAGCATATCCCTAGAAGGATAACGGAAGATCACTTTGGCTCATCATGGACCGCACCATGTCCAACAAGGTGCGATTTCTCCGTTCGGACACCCCATTCAATTGTGGAGTTCCTGGTGGAGTCAACTGTGGAACAATTCCATAATCTTTCAGATGATTACCAAACTCTTGGTTGAAGTATTCCCCTCCACGATCTGATCGTAGAAACTTGACTGTTTTCCCTAAATGATTATGTACTTCATTCTGGAATTCTTTAAACTTTTCAAAGGATTCGGACTTATGCCTCATTAAGTATATATAACCATATCTACTAAAGTCATCGGTAAAGGTAATGAAGTACTGATAACCACCTCTGGCAGTTGAGCTCATTGGTCTACATACATCACTACGTACGAGTGCCAACAAGTCATTTGCTCTCTTACTGTGTCCCGTGAAAGGTGCCTTTGTCATCTTACCAAGTAAACAAGATTCACATGTCTCAAATGATTCAAAATCAAAAGAGTGAAGCAATCCGTCCTTATGGAGCTTCTCCATGCATTTCTGATTTATATGGCCTAAGCGACAATGCCAAATAAACATGGGGTTTGTATCATTTAGGAGTTGCCTCTCTGTATTAATGTTATAGATGGGAGATGCTTGAAGATTCAAAACATATAATCCATTCATCAATGGTGTATGAAAATAGAACGTATCTCTGAGATAAACTGAACAACCATTGTCCGTTGATCTAAAATCATATCCTTCCGCTTGCAAACATGAAGCGGAAATAACGTTTTGATATAGAGTTGGAACACAAAAACAATTATTTAATTCCAAAACTAATCCTGAAGGTAGATGAAGTGGAACAGTGCCGACAGCAACTGTAGCAACACTTGCTCCATTGCTGACGCGCTGGTTCACCTTGCCCCTTCTCAAGCTTCTACTTCTTCTCATTCCTTGCAACGATTTGCAAATATGAGCTACTGATCTGGTATCAAATACCCAAGAGTCAGTAGGTGAAGTAGCAAGATTAATGTCTATAACATTAATACCTGAAGCAGAAGTCGTACTTTGCTTCTTTTTGAGATCCTCCATATACTTCTTGCAGTTCCTTTTCTAGTGACCTGTCTCCTTGCAATAGAAGCAAACAACATGTGATGCCGCCGACCCCTTCTTGCCCTTCTTTGCATTGGAGGCACTCGCGATCTCATCGGGAGTTAATTTCCTCTTGGTGCAAAGTTTCTTGACAGGTGGTTTGCGCTTAGCCTTCTGCATCATCATCACATGATGACCATTTTTCTGGATACTCTACTCAGCCGTCTTTAGCATCCCATGCAATTCAGCCAAGGTCTTATCCTTACTGTTCATGTCATAATTCAATATGAATGGCTCGAAGCTCGGAGGAGCGACTGGAGAATCACATCAGTTTTTCCAGACTCTCAATGTAGCCAATCATTTTTATCACATGCGGACTGACGGGACTCCCCTCAACAAGCCTGCACGCAAACAGAGATTTTGAGGTGATAAACCTCTCGGCCCTAGCTTGGTTCTCAAACATGCCACGCAGTCCCTAAATAATAGTATGAGCATCGCTGCTCTCATATTGCTTCTGAAGCTCAGAGGACATTGTAGCTAGCATGAGACAGCTTATGTCTAGGGAATCATTAGTGTGCTTCTCATAAGCCCTCCGTGCAGTAGCAGTAGCATTATTAGGCAAATCATCAGGATAGGGTACTTCAAGAACGTACTCCTTGCACTCTTGCTTGAGAACAATTCTCAAATTGCGATACAAATCCATAAAGTTTGTTCCATTTAATTTTTCCTTTTCAAGAATAAATCGCAAATTAAAGGTACTGGGTGTAGTATTAGCTGCCATTTATTCTACAATAAAAAAGGAAAGTTTAGCACAATGTTTATGCTATGTCTATTGTTAAATAATTTAACATAAGACTCCCATTACGTATTTTACACCTTCCCTCTTGGTTACGAATTGGGTCAATATCCACATGTTAATTAATTTCTAGTGAGCTTTGGCATCACGGCTAGAAGATTAGTAACATCGGTAAGCAACTCCTTGCTAATCACATCTCTATGTGACTCTTGATGTTGGTGTGACATCTCCATGCCCCGGTGCCAACCTATGCCCCAAGGCTCAAAACTGTTTTGATAGCCTTGTTAAGTAAACCAAATGCTCCTGCTGTATATGTCTGACATATACCCCCTCGTGTTATGATAGAGAATGACACTCTGCTTTGGCAAACCCACCATTGACGAGCATAACGGTGACGGGTGCAACATTTGGAAGGGCATCATTACTACTTAATTTTGCGAGGGATGCTATCCTATCAAACAAACATATCACATATATGAAAGCAGGTAGAATAGCATATAATGAAATAGTATGACCCCCTTCACATGGTGATCTCAATCTCCATGCCGGTGTAGAGGATCTCCATCTTCATCACCGTTCTTCCGAGTGCTGAATGCTTGATTTCTTCAAACTAAGCTACTACTATAGAAGCTCTAATTGAAGATTACATCGACTCGTAGGTTGTGAAAGAATATTACAAGCATTGCATGTAAGAAAGAATATTACAGGGATTGCACATATGAAAGAATATTACACGCATCACATGCATCTCATACATACAATAGGGCCATAACCACTACACCACAACACCAAGAATAGGGATGTACGATCTGACACTAAAAGCAGATATAGAGAAAGACGATCTGACGCTAAAAAGTTTTAGCGTCAGACTTTTGCTGCCGGTGAAAGTCCTGTCGCTAAAAACCTTTAGCGTCAGACTGCACTTTTAGCATCAGACTGTCTGCTACACTGGGTACTTATAGCGTCAGACAGTCTCCTGCTACTTTTTAGCGTCAGATTCCATGTTACCCAATATATTCCAACAGATCATCCAACAATCCATGTATTTATAGCGACAGATTGTTCGAGAAGACGATTTAAATATCAAAAAAAATACAATCGGGAATTAGACATTTAGCACACCTCAAACCCACATTCAAACTTAATATCCATCACATAAAGATATAGAGACAGATCACATGAAGGTCAATACATATATAAGCATCCAATCTTGTCTTACACAGGAGACATCACATGGAGGTCAATACATATATATATAAGCATCCACTCTTGTCTTACACAATACATAATCCAACAAAATGAAGCACCTAGAAGCTTACATGAATGCACACTATGCAAACACATAATAGTTTGTGTTTGATATACTAAGGTTTGTGCACACAATCATTTCTTGGAACTGGAAAACCAAAAGCACATCCACAAGGTTATGTGAAGAACCAAAAGCACATCCACCATGTTATGTGAAGAACCATTTTCCAAAGACTCAAGTCAAAGGCTGTCCAACACTTCCTGAAAAAATAAATGAGCCATGAAATTACATAAGTGGAGAAAACATGTGGAGCTGTTGTGCAATATAAGTTTGTAATCAGCAAGTGTAGAGGAAGAAAACAGCCCATAAGCACTCCAGGGAGCCACTACTAGAAAAACAGCCCACAAGCACTACAGGAGCCCTAAGTTTTGTTGGTTCTGTTACTAAACTACTAAGGCAATGAGCAGCAAGCTTAATTGATAGAAGAAGTAATCAGCCAAGGGCTACTACTGACAGCAAGCTAAAGAAAGGCTGCTAAAGTACCTACTGTCTATTGAAACACCTAATGTTCAACTTGCCAATTAACACAGACAGGTAGAACAGGAAGGATGCACTAACACATTAACATACCTGCAGTGCCCGTGTGAGGTGTACTAGATACCTTCTTGAATTCCTTCTTCTTGCATTCCTTTATCTGTCACAGATAGGTTTAATTATGAACATTGGTCATGCACCACAGATCGAACAAAACTGAAAACTAAGACAAGTTAAGCTTATTACTTTATTGTATGGCCACGCAATGCTCATGTTGAGAGCACTAGCCATAGTCTGCATCTCACCATAAGCCCGAGGTAGGATAGCATCCCTTGACATCACAACATCAACTACTACTTCACAGTACTCATTACCAAGAGGCTGGCCTCCTACCAAGGTGTTTGGATTAGTTGAAATGATTGTTCCCCTAGCCACAGGTAAGTTAGATCTCAATACAGCATATAATATCACATTCTTGCCAACCTGAAATAAATGATACACCCATATAAGAATTTTAAAGCAAGTAATGTATATGAAACCAAAGAATGCAGGAAGACAGGAAGATTACAAGGTTGTCATGAAAGCGAGGGCCATCATTTGTTGTTGTAGTTGTCTTGTTTATAGGTAAACGGACTGCATCATGTCTATGGGGAGCAAGCTCTCCTTAGTTCCACTGAAACAAATATACACTTAAGAGAGCTGCAAAACATGGAACATATCCAAAATCACGGAGAAACATTGCTGCGGCTTTGGAAGATTACATGTGTATCAATTTCAAACTGATTATCCATATGATTTGTTGGTGTGATAGTCATGTTAATAGCTGATCGGGCTGCAACAGGCCTAGGGGGCACCTGAAATAAATGATGCACTCATGAGAACTAGAAAGCATAGAACATATTTGAAATCACAAAGAGAAACATTGCAGCAGCATGGCAAGATTACATGTGTATCATTTGCTGGTGCAACTGATGGGGTTACAACAGGCCTAGAAGGGGACAAGCTCTCTTGCATTTCAACCTGAAATAGAAGATGTACTGCATGAGAATTGTAATGTAGGAACATTTTCGAAATCACAATCAAATACTTTGCATGGGCACTTGGAAGATTACATGTGTATTATTTGCAAAGCAACGACGAACATTTGTTGTTATAATGTTCATAGCTAATCGGGCTGTAGGATTCCTACGGGGGAGCAAGTTCTCATCCTCATCATACTGATCAAAATCTTCAGCCTGTACATAATTATCATATTCTTCATGCAGAGGAGTATTATGTGCCTGATTGAGTGGTCCTTCAGGTGTCGGACTCTACACAAGAATTCGAACAATAATATTCATTGGTTGCTACTAGAGAAATGTATATGCACATTAAGACATGCAAAGAGATAATTTAGTTCGAGTTCTTTACCGTGTATTGTCGTGAATTGGAGTCACGGTGTGACAGGACTTCACCATCTGCCCTTCCTTGTGCTATCCTTTCCTCTTCCAATTCCACAATTCGTTGCTCAAGAGTTCTGTTCTTACTTTCAGCTTTCTGTCGAGCCCAAATTTCCATTTGCATCCTTGTTGACATGAGCGCCTTCAACCCTGGGGTACCAATCTCTTGGGGAGTTGGTCCTAGACCCAAAACACGAACACGTCCCCTTGGCTCCTTTGCTCCACAAACAGTAGCATACACATCGCCTTCTTGAATTGTTCTATCCTTCAACTCTGGTTGAGCTTCAACAATGGCTTTAAGCTCATCCTACAAAATATTGATTTCAGTCTCCATGCTTTATCTTCAAACACATCTGGATTAATAATTTGCATTTTTAGTAGACAAAGACAAAGGGCAATCAGGCTTAGTACATTAGCTAGAGAGACAAAAGGTTTTGATGTAGCACTATGTGGTGAATAAGTAAACAAGCAAGAGTTGGAGGTAGAAGTGCTTACAATCGTTCTGCAGCCTCCCTTAAGGGTACTCCATTTTTTCTTGTATGTGTACTGATGTACACTTCATCTCTTCGAGGGGGGCGTCCAAGTGCTTTACCCTACAAGTTTTACAGCCATGTACCATATTATAAATGATACCATGGCTGTACCATATTAAAGTAGAAATGATAGATAAAATACAGCACTAAAAAAAGGGAAACACAACAACATGGCTGTACCATATTATAACTACGACAAGCATGGCTGACGCTTCCAGATGTATGATTAACCCTCACTTTCGAACGATTTGATTTTCCTCTTTCACTGCGATCCTACGGTAGAAACCATTGGGATTTGCACACTCATGAGAACTATAAAGCATAGAACGTATTTAAAATCAGAAAGAGATTCATATGAACTATTCCTTACTTGACATTCACGAGACCTCCAAAAGTTAATAAGATTATTGATGTCATCATCATTTCTTATATTTTTAAGTCTTTCCTTTATTTGTTCATCTGTTAATGCTTCATCAAAATACCTCTCTTTTAAGTCTCGCCTTGTAGTCCTTCCACTTCTTTGCACCGAATTCAAAAACCATTTCATGACAACCTCATCCACATCATAGAATGCCTAACTTGCCATTGAAAAGGAACCATCAGATCATATACAAAGAGTTGTAAGTTGCTACAAAAAATTGGATAAAATGCACAAGGACAGACAATGCTATACCTGCAGGTCATTCCAAACTTCAAGCTTCTTTCCAAGGGGAACAACCCTCCAATCACTAAATCCAACTGGTAATTTCCTTCTCACTTGACAACCAATGGCACTAGCAAACTTCCTATAAGTTTCTCCTACAGGCTGTCCATATTCATTGACTGTTATTTTGATCTTAGGCATGTCAGCTATCCTAGAGAATATGTCATTCATTGTGGTGATTTTCCTTCCATTCCTTTTTCGAGCACCACTGGGCAAATCTATACAGATGAAAGCAGCTTATGTTTCTCAGAAATTATAAGCATAAATTGTAGAAAATGTTCTCAGAAAATGCAAGAAATACACTACCATCATTGTCACATAAGAACTCTCCAACCACTTCAAAATTAGGATCATCAATAGTCTGCTCATTGGTATTCTCAATATAATTTATTTGTGGTCTTGGTCGCAAATTATGATGTTCAATGGCTGCACCACTTGTTTTATGAATTCTCCACAGGACAAGTCAAATTGTATAGCTATAAGGCAATATTTCAGAGCAATTCGGTGCTCAAATGAATTTGAAGGCAATTCTTAAATGCAGCTATATTGCTATAGCTATATAGCAATATTTCAGAGCTACTGTAATATTTCAGAGCTACTGTAATCTGAACTTCAAGACAATTCTTAAATGCAACAACATTGCAGAGCTACTGTAATCTGAACTTCAAGGAAATTCTTAAATGCAGCAATATTACATGCATGCAGATGAGAATTATTCTACTGCAGTAATATGGTTGCAATAATAGAATTATAGAGCATCCAGCTAACCTTTGTTCTTTTTTGGGGTTGGGCAGGCTGCAGTTCGGTGCTCAAATGACGAAGACGAAGGGATTCCATCATGTTCTGGTTTCTTGCAACATGTTCCCATTTCTGCCTCTCGTACTCAGTCATGTCGTCATCTCCATTACCCCTTCCTCTTGCGCTTGACATTTTGTCTCCTAAAAAGGTACAAAGGAATTAGCAACCTTTTCCTTGTATATAAGAAACAATACAAACTGAAGGGAACAAAATTTTCAAGTAATCAATGATACTTACTTTTTAGGCTCAACAATTACACCATCTATATCTGTCCTAACAGCGGGGACGACCCCATTAATAACATCCACAGTCACCTTGGCATTCAGATCAGGCAATGGCACAACTATTCCATTGCCATTATCTAGGTGCTCACTCTCCAAATTATCCATATCATAGAAGTCTCTTGGTTTGGACTGATGAACAGAAACCCACTCAGAACCAGCATGTTCAGGAACATAGAAGACTTGCACTGCTTGTGATGCTAGTATGAAAGGCTCATCTGATACCTTTTCACCGGTATTGAATAAATGTTTAAAATTGACAGTTGTGACCCCGAACTGGTCGGTTTTAACCCATTTTTCCCTCACACGGTTGTCAACCCAATCACATTTGAAAAGAACAACCTTTTTTTGTGGTTATAGTTCAATTCAACTACCTCCTTTATAATGCCATAATAAGTCTTGTTTCCTATTATCACAGTATCATTATCACCCCTTTGAAAGCATGTGGATTCTGCAACCAAAGCGACCCCACTATTTTGGACAGACCTACCCACATCATAGGACTCGGTGTGAAAATCAAATCCATTTATTGTGTAGCTACTATATTTTTGTACACTCATGATAGGCGCCTTGGCTAAGATGTGTATCTCGTCTGGTACTTCCTCACAAATTTATTCCACCTATGATTAGCAAGAAGTATTACTTATAAGGTAAATGAGAAGTCCAACTTAGATAGCATGTGTTAAGTTCTCTTCCTACTTACATGCAACCTAAACCACTCATGGAAGCATTCGTGCTGCATTCGGTTGATAGCTCGTTGGTTCCAAACACCAATTGAGGATAGATAGTGAGAATATTTTCTGCTAATTTGAATTTATCATCTTACCATGCAAGAGAATCTAAACATGTAGTGTGGAGTGAAACTGATTACTTACTCTAAGTATGACCCTATATTTGCATAGTTGGACAAAACATATCGATGTGCTTGTAGCCAAGTCTTGTGGTCTAAACTCACTGTGCACTTCCCAGCTAAACCCCGACCAATGGTATTAAAGAAAGGGGTTGAGGAATTTTCAGCTTGCAGCCCTTCTTCATTTCTAAGCGCTCGTCCATGTAAATAGTGTCCACAAAGTGTGAGGCTCTCATAAAACATAGATCCCTCCATAATTGATCCCTCTGGATGGCTTTTTGTACGAACATCACCTTTCAATCTCATCAAAAACCTATATACAAATATAAACTAATAGGCTCATCATGTTGTAAAAATAGTATGTATTTTTTATACGTGTGCAACAATAGACTCACTAAAATTACCTCTCAACAGGCCACATGCTACGGAAATGTACGGACCTGCCGCCTTGCTTGGGCGGGAAGATGGACCATCGATGTACCATAATGTCAAAAAGGAGGGAAGGAATATAGTCTCTAGAAGGCTTAAGGTTTCAGCTATTTCAGCCTCTAGAATATCCATATCACTTTTGCGGAAAACAAGAGCACAAATTTTCTTGAAGAAATGACTAACACGTATCACTGCAGCACTAACCACTTCCGGCAATACTTTCCTCACAGCAAGCGGTAGCAAGTGTTGTAAAACGATGTGGCATTCATGACTCTTAAGCCCAAACACCTTTCTCTCATTGACATGAACATTGTGGCGTATATCAGATGCATAACCAGCAGGAAATTTAACCCCTTTCAGTACTTCACAAAATAATTTCTTTTCATCAGGACTCATTGTATATGGTGCAGGTGGTAAATAAAATTGGTCTTCAACATCAACAGGGTGGAGATCACTTCTAATACCTAAAGTTTGTAGGTCTAAGCAAGAATTCAGATTATCCTTTGATTTCCCATCGGTACCCAAGAATGTATTAACAAAGTTCTCATACACATTTTTCCCTATGTGCATGACATCAAAATTATGTCGCATCAGCAAATCTTTCCAATAGGGAAGTTTAAACCAAATTGACCTCCTTTTAAAAATTACTAATGGATCCCCTTCCTTGCGTTTCTTCCTTGCTGGTTTCTTTCCAGATGGATCCTTGCCAAATACTGTAACAATATCTTTAGTACACTCCAACACTTCCTCCCAGAGAGTGGAGTAGGAGCCGACCTAAATTCAGTTGAACCAAACTTATCAATATCAAACCTAAATGGGTGTTTTTCATCCAAAAACCTACGATGGCCCATATAGCAAGTCTTGCTGCCCTTACCAAGTCTATGTGAACACGTATAAGAGTGACAATCAGGACATGCCGCTTCACCAGCGGTGACACAACCAGATGCATAGCCTAGGCCCGGGAA
Source organism: Oryza australiensis (assembly GCA_019925245.2). Taxonomy (NCBI): domain Eukaryota; kingdom Viridiplantae; phylum Streptophyta; class Magnoliopsida; order Poales; family Poaceae; genus Oryza; species Oryza australiensis. The sequence continues at coordinate 168,497 of JAIFGZ020000635.1, read as the reverse complement.
GTCTGTAATGGTCCACAAGATTGCTGCCCTTAATTGGAAGTACTCGCCCTTTGATGCATCATAAGTTTTAACCCCCTTGACAAACATATCTAACAAATCATTCACAAGTGGTTGGAAGAAACACATCCATATCACTACCAGGACCATGTTTTCCAGGAATTAGCAAAGAGAGTATGAAATTTGATTGCTTCATGCACATTGATGGTGGAAAATTGTAGGGAATACATATACCAGGCCAAATGCTATAGCTAATACTTTGGGTTCTATAAGGATTAAAACCATCGGTGGCAAATGCAAGACGTATATTTCTGCTATCCTTAGCAAACTCAGGATTTCTAAGATCAAATTCTTTCCATAGATGTGAATCTGCAGGATGCCTAAGAACATCATCTCTCGTTCTTCCCTCATCATGCCATCTTGTTAAACTAGCTGTTCTAGAACATAGAAACAATCTTTGGAGCCTTTTCTTTATCGGAAAGTACCGAAGAACCTTCTTAGGAACCTTGTACACATGTTTCCCATATAGACTCTTCCTAGCTGATTTCCAACGTGAAACCTTGCACTTCGGACATGAATCAGATTTTTCATGTTCCTTCCAATACAGAATGCAATTATTTTCACAGGCATGAATACTAATGTACCCAAGTCCTATGGACTTGATCAATTTCTTAGTTTCATAGTAGTTTCTGGGTAGTGTTGAACCATTAGGCAAGACATCATTAAAAAGATCTAGCATAAGGTCAAAACTTCTGTCAGTCCATCCTCCAAGGAGCTTGATGTGAAGAAGCCTAATCAGGAAACGCAGTTTTGTGTACTTCTTGCAATTTGGAAATATTTTTTGACTATTGGTTTCTACCAACTTTTGGAGGTCAACTAGTTCTTTAGGAAGCTTAATGGTGGAGCCGTTGTCTTCCGAATCCCCTCTATCATCTAAACCACAAGCTAGGTCTCTAAGCAATGCAGATATGTCATCCTCTTCACTAGACTCTTCCACAGGATCAACACCATCACCATTGTCGGTATTCACATGAGACGAACTAGCTTCCCCATGTAAGTTCCAAGTTATGTACCCTTTTAGAAACCCATCACATATCAAGTGCTCTCGTATATCACTTGATTCTCTCCAAAATGAGTTAACACACTTTCTACAAGGGCATAGTATCTTGTCCCCTACTGCTGAATTTCTAAATGCAAAAGCTAGGAAGCTATTAACCCCTTGTAAGTATGCCTTTGTGTGCCTAGCATCACTATTGATCCATGATTTATCCATTAGTCTTAGTCGGGACTGGGCGTGTACCTACGAACTTGAATCGTTGGCTGCAACAAATGAGAAGAGGACGTCGTCGGTGCAGACCTTAGACTTGTTCGATTCAGGGCCAGCTCCACAATTTTTCACCTCTTTCACTGATTTGGCTGCTCTACCTACTATTTCTGTTATGCTCTACCTACAATTCTGCCTGCATGTCTTTTGAGTATGTGACCTACTAATGCAGCACTTGAAAGAAAGACACGGGGGAGAGCATTTAGATACCTATGGACTGCAATAGAAGTACAAATCAGAGTGGCTTGTGTGCTCCACCGTCGCGTCCTCCAGGCCACACGGTCAGCTTTGGGCACGGAGGCGACGTACTCTGCCGTCAGGTGCTCCAGGGGACGGCGGACAGCGTGCTCTGCCGCTGCATGCTCCTGGGGCCGCCGTCCTCCGCCGCATTGCCGCAGCGTGCTCCTAGGGGCGGCGTGCTCTGCTGCTGCGGTTGCGTGCTCCTGTTGTGCGGCGACCGGGGAGCGAGCGGACAGGCGAGGGGCACGGCGAGCGAGCGGGCGTGCGAGGGGCGTGGCGAGCAGGCGGGCCAGAGGCGAGCGCGTGGGTGGGCGAGAGGCGAGCGCGTGGTAGGATTTCAGGCGGCGGGGTGGCGGGCGTGGTCGGCCGGGTGGTGGTGGCGGCGTGGTCGGCGGGGTGGGGGATGCAGTTGTGGCCGGTTGTGCTAGGGTTCACTTAATGGGCCAGGCTAAAATTTGGGCGCGAGACCAAAATCGACCGCACGGGGGCTAAAATTTTACGCGCGAGCCAAGGCTGGTGGGGCCCATTTATTTACCGTCAGATTGTGCAACTCTATACCTAGTTTTAACGACAGACAAGGTTACTTTAAAGATGTATATCTACAGCATCAGACAGCAGATCTCTAAACAAGGATTTAGCGTCAGATGGTCTCTAACCTATCTTTAGCGTCAGATTTTCCATCCATAAATAAAACTTTTAGCGTCAGATGTTTGTTGCTATTGCGGTGTTGTGGTGTAGTGACCATCTCAAAGCATTCTCTGCAAAAACAAGTTAGGCGTAGAACGTTTTCTACCTATCGCAGAGATACGGAATCGAGACGACCTATATGCGAGTACGCACACGGCGGTCCCGCACGGAACACTATCAAGGGAGATGGTTTGCGTAGGCACGAGGCGACAAACAAGATCGGACTACGAGATAGCTTCAGTATAATCACATTATACCGTTCCAATACACTATCAAGGAACGCTATTCCGAAACCGACTCAAACTGAGTTCTATGGAAATTGCTTCGTCGTAATCACATTACGCTGTTCCGATACACTATCAAGGAACGCAATTACCATCTACTGTCCTCTACAGATCCCGTAAAACCGATTGATCTAATCAACCCGTGTGCTCAACTTGTTCCAGATCCAATCTAAAACCCGAACGAAGCAAGATTAGCTCTGATACCACTGAAGGGTTACGCGGAGGCTACGCTAGCTAAAAATAAAACTTTTCTACCACGCAAACCAGGAACACTTGCAAGTAAGGGTCGATAGATCATTACCGATTGGAGTATGCAGCGAAAATAGCCAATCAGGAGCTATCCGATCCGGAACTGTACTGGCCGATCACTGCCGATTCCCACAAATTGACAGCCAATTCCTAGGAACAGCCGATTCACCAATCAGCCGATTCACCGAGTAGCCGATTCGTCGAGTCGTCCGACCGGGCTCGCGCGCCTCGCTCCGATGCGCCCGACCGCAGCCGATTCCACCACAGCCGATTCGTAGCCGACGAACAGCACCACAACGTAGCAGCGTCTCTACCGGTATCCACACGTCTGGGAACAGAACGCCTAACACCCGTGTGCTAGCACAAGATGCAAGGCTAAGGTTTTGCTCGGAAGTAGGGAGGGTTTCCGTGGAGATTGATCTCGTCGACTTCTGAAGACACGCGTGATCAGATCGATTCTGTTCCAATTGCATGCCGCAACTCTCCACCCCTCGCCCCTTTATATAGAGTTGGCCGGTTGGGCCTAGAGGCCCATCGGGACTCTATTTTGAATCAGATCCTATCTGAATCTCGTAGAGTTGGCCGACCGAACTTTGTAAGCCCATAGGACTCTATCCGATCGGATCCCTATCCGATCGAGCCGTATCCGAGTCCAACTTGAATGCCTGCTCTTAACCCCTTAAGCTTTAGGCAAGATGTGTGTGCCATCCCTTCAATAGCTTAACCATTCACTCGAACCGTATTGGATTACCTGTCTGTTGATTGGCTCCTCAATCAACTCGGCATGACCATGCACTTCCATAATCCATTACCTCGAGGGGCCCAGAGATATCTCTCCAAAGGAGGGGCAAATTCCATCTTGATCATTCACATCCCACTACATGTTTCATAGCAAGCCCGAAGACTACTTTTATAACTACCTAGTTACGGAACAACGTTTGGTAGTGCCAAAGTAGGCTACTACACATGTTGAGATCCATGATGATCTCAGGTCTAAGGACTTTGTACCAACACTACCTGAGAACAACTAATGGCACACTAATTCCTGTAGTGTCTCATGGTGGGTCTATCCAACAATGTGTTCTCTAACACATGTCCACGTATATTGATTTGGTATCTCCATACCATGATCTATGAGACATGATCATCAATCAATAAACATGCCGATCTTAGAATCATATTTGTTCCAACAATATGACGTATGATCAGGGGTCGTTTAGAAATGGATTCATACATAAAGAGTCTCATAAATAACTCACATACTTATTGATCAATATAAGTTGTCTATTTCATAGAACTGAATAACACTTTATTCATAAATACATAAACATTGATCATGATATTCAACATCTCCATGGTGCCTCTAGGGCATATCACTAACAATGCCTTCATGCACTGTGCCCATCACCACCTTGGCTTGATCGATACTCAAACATCTTAACAACACTCCATTAATCATCCAATAATATAGATCATCATCAAGTAGAACATATATTAGAGCTTTGTATCACAATTTCCTCGAAGTCGATTGGGAAGGATTCTTCAAATAATTGAAAACATCATACCTCCAATCATCGGCTGGATTGTAACAATTTCTACCTCGATGTCCTTAATCATCAGCTTGTATCCTGATGCCCCCTGAGCTAAGTCATTAGCCTCAACAGTTTGCTCTCGAGGGATGTGGGTCAATCTCACTAGCCGAAAACTTTCCATCAATTCCCAGCACTTCTCATAGTAGATCATCAATGCATAATTCTTGCATTCATATTCTTCAGCTAGCTGATTGATGACCAACAACGAATCACCCATGCTCTCTACGGCATCGGCTTCAACTTCCTTCAAGAGTTGCAATCCTTTAAGAACTGCCTCATACTCAGCTTGATTATTTGTAGCACAGAGCTTAATAGTGTAGGCAAACTCAAAACTTGCCCCCTAGGTGATATGATGAACAAGCCGATACCACAGCCATGGGTACAAACCAATCTGTCAAAGAATAAAGTCCAAGGAACTATGTCAACCGAGCCGATTGAGTCATCACGATGCTCAACAATGAAATCGGCTATGGCTTGTCCCTTGACTGCCTTGGGTGCTTGATATCTGAGATCGAATTCTGTCAAAGCATAAATCCATTTTCCAACTCGTCCTTTCAGCACTGGAGCCGATAGCATATACTTGACAACATCGGCTTTGCAAACTATAGTGCACTCATTGGATAACAAATAATGTTTAAACGTTGCGCAAGAGAAATACAGACATAAGCACAATTTCTCCACTAGGAAATACCCTGTCTCAGCATCCAGAAGCCTTCTGCTCAAATAAAATATTGCTCTTTCTTTGCTCTCGAATTCCTGGATCAAGACCGAGCCGATTGACTTCTCATCGGCTGACAAGTATAACTTGAAAGGCACTTCCTTCTGTGAAGAAATCATAACTAGAGGAGAACTCAGATAATCTTTAATATTATCCAAAGCCTTTTGTTGCTCTGCTCCCCAAGTAAACTGCTGATTGGCTTCCAACCTTTGAAAAGGTGTAAAGGGCTCCATCTTTCCAGGCAGATTAGATATAAATCTCCTGATGAAATTCACCTTGCCGACCAGGGACTGCAATTGCTTCTTGTCTTGTGGAGGCTGAATATTCTTGATTGTGTTGATGCTTCTTTGTGTTACTTCAATCCCCCTTTCATGAACAAGAAATCCCAAAAACTGTCCAGCCAATACGCCGAAAGCACATTTTGTAGGATTCATCTTCAAGCCATATTTCCTTATTCTTTCTAAAACTCTCCTCCAATCTGCTATGTGGTCTTCAACCTCTCTTGACTTCACCACAACATCATCAATGTAGATTTCAACAAATAAGCCAATCAGATCGTGAAAAATATAATTCATGGCTCTTTGATACGTAGCTCCAGCATTTTTCAAACCAAAAGTCATGACGACCCACTCATACAAACCGATTGCACCAGGACATCTAAAAGCAGTCTTATGAATGGCTTCCTCAGCCATAAAAATTTGATTATATCTGGCATTACCATCCATAAAACTTATGATTTTATGCCCTGAAGCAGCATCAACCAACAAATCAGCAATCGGTAGCTTTATTTAAGTCTCAGAAATCGATGCATACCCTAAGGTTGCTGTTTTTCTTGACCACTGAAACTATGTCGGCCTTAATTGCATCATACATAACGGCCTTAAATCTCCTAGGTGATTGCTTAAATGGCCGATATGCTGGTTTGATAGGAAGCCGATGTTTAACAATTGATTGGCTAAGTCCTGGCATCTCAAAATACTCCCAAGCAAAATAATCTTTATATTCTTTCAAAAGCTCTATTAACTTGGTTCTAAAATGAGAAGACAGATTTTTGCTAATGTATGTCGGCCTAGGCCTATCTCCTGGACCTATATCAACCTCTTTCAAATCATCGGCTAACATAAGGCCTTCTCCTAGCTTGCTATCGAGATCATCTACAGTGTCCTTTGTGTAGAATTTTGACCCCTCCACGACGCCCTCAAAGTAGCAGTTGGGGCTCTTCATCTCCAATTGGTTGTATTTTAGAATCAGACACTTTTAGATAATCGGCTTCCCAAACCTTGCCAGACAAGCAATCAATGCCATCCATTTCCCAAAGGGTTAAATCGGCATTGGCAATGTTAACAGACCTATCGGCTGGCACGATTTTGACCTTGTTGCCTTGCCATTGGATTAAGATCTGGTGCATGGTAGAAGGGATGCAACAATTGGCATGGATCCAGTCCCTTCCCAACAACAGGCTGTATGATCCTTTCCCATCGATGACAAAGAAGGTGGTAGACACCGTCTTGCTGCCGATTGTCAGCTCCATGTTTAGAACCCCTTTGGTTTCTAATGGATTGCCTCTAAAATCTTTCAAAACCATGTTGGTCTTGATGAGGTCATCATAATTCTTGCCCAATTTTTTGAATGTAGCATAGGGCATCAGATTCACGGCAGCTCCTCCATCAACCAACATTTTGGACATCGGCTTGCCATTGACAAACCCCTTGACGTATAGTGGCTTAAGGTGCCGATACCCTGCCCCTTCTGGTTTTTGAAAAATAGCCTGCTCTGGGGACAAAACCAACTTGGCTAGGGATTCTTCTACATGATCTGCATCGGCTTGGCTGGCCTCGTATTCGGCTGGTTACACAAACACCATGTTAACTGATGCAGAAGCCACGACTTTCCCCTTAGACAATCTCTTCGTCCTGTCGGCTTTGACCTCATCAGCTGAGAGCACCTTGCTCTTAATACACCACTCTTTCTTTGGGTGTTCTTGCTTCTTCTTCTTCAGCCGATGATCGATTTTGGCTTGAACCTCCTGAAGCCGACCCTGCTCTTGATCCTCTGTACCCTCCTTTTTTGACTCTTCGTGAAAGTATCAGAAGGGCACCATTGCGGGTTCATGGTCTCGTCTTTATATTCATCAGGGTCCTGCATAAAATCTTGATGAATCAGACCGAACCTCTGATGAACAGAGAGTTTCTTTTGTGGCAACCAATTTCTCTCGGGACGAGATCAGCTAGACTCTCCAGCGTAGTTGCCACAATGATTGTTGCATGCCGGATAGTCTTCGATTGATGCAGCCTCATTCCTTTGTTTCAGCAAAACCTAAAAAATTCACAGCCCCAATGGGGATCAAAGATGTCATCTTCCTCCTGCCTATCATATTTTCTCTAGGACTTATTGATGATCCTTGCAGAATTGGGCTGCCGATAATCCCTTCTATATAGGCTACTCTACCACTTGTGTGGACCATGTTGACAGGGAAAGGATTGTCATCAACTTTCATCGGCTTTTTTGAGTCCTCAAATTTGATTTTGCCCGCCTCGATAGCCGATTGGATCTGCTGTCTGAAGACTTTGCAATCGTTAGTATTGTGAGATCCAGTGTTGTGCCATTTGCAATACTTCCTCTTCTTTAATTCCTTAACCGATGGAATCACGTGACCGGCTGGAAGCTGAATTTGCTTCTCCCAAAGCAGCAGATCAAAAATTTTGTCAGCCTTGGTGATGTCAAAATCGTACTTTTCTTCCTTAACAGACTTTTTCACCCACTGACACGTGACGACTTTCTTGTTCCTGGCCCAATCGGCTGCTGCCACCTCGGAGTCACTTTCCTCTTCCGATTCAGAGGCGTATGCAACATTGCTAACCTTCTTGAAAGCTTTTTTGGCCTCTTGGAATCTTTGTTCATGCGCTGTTACTTTCTGGGCCAAGTGAGCCAAACTTTCAAAATCCTGAGCCAAAAACCTTTCCCTTATTGGAGTCAACAGGCCCTGGAAAGCGAGATCGGCTAGCGTGGAGTCTGATAGAACCAGGCTATAGCATCTGTTCCTCATGTCTCTGAATATTTGGATGTAGTCTTGGACAGATTCATCATGTTTCTGCTGATAGCTGTCAAATAGGACAGTTTCATCTCGTGAACACTGTTGTAAAAGTATCTGTGAAACTGTTTCTCTAGATTTGCCCAGCTTTGCACAGAATTGTAGGGTAGAGAAGAAAACCACGTAAAAGCCGATCCAGAGAGAGAGAGGGAATAATCTAACCCTTAGGACGTCAGTAGCCGATCCCTCACCACATTGAGCTAAAAATCGGCTAACATGTTCATATGTAGAGACATTATCCTACCCTGAGAAATTGGAGAAGTCTGGCACTTTGTATCGGCTAGGCAGTGGAACCCTCTCAAAGTATTCTAGATATGGGTACCGATACATGTTGCCTGTATCCTTGGGCTTGAGGCTAAATTGTTCCCTCATCACATCGGCAATCATATCTGCCCAAGGCTTCTGTTGCTATGCCCCTTGCACCTGCTACTATATCGGCTCGAATTGATCAAATTGAAGCATTCCTACCGATATTGCATTTGGGGTGAATGAGGCTGATATTGAGGATTAAAATTGCCCCCACGTGATGCTGAGGAGATTGGTGCACCCATGGGCTGGCTGATCGTGAACGAGCTGGGGACCGACAGGGTGTTGCTGCAAGTTTTGCATGTATGATCCTATCGACACTCGTGGAATCGGCTCCACCGGTGGCCGATTTGTGCCGAACATGGCCGCAAGCTGGTCTGGAGTGATTTGGGGGACATCATCTCCCATGTGCCGAGGTTGCGGCCTAGTCAGGAGCATAGGACTGAAACCTTGCTGCTTCTGTGCTGATGACGATGTAATCGGCTTCATAGGAGCTGATGTTGGCGCCATCGGCTGTTCTGTGGGTATTCCCCCACCAGGCTGCAATCCGTCGGTAACCAAGGTCCTGTATGGTGGAAAATTACCATCAGGAAGGAAAATTGGGCCCCTGGCTTGATGCTCAGCAATTCTGGAGTCGACAACAGAGCTGATCATATTGTTGAGGGTGCTGACCAGCAGTGGAAGATTGATTGATCAAGGCCTGGTGGACAACATAGTCAATTCTGTCCTGTAGATTGTTTTGCTTCGAGTCGTCCTCCTGCTTGGTGTCCTGGGCCTTGGCACCTTTGCCAGAGCTTGGCTCGGGCTCGTCATCACCTGGTAACTTTATCTTGTACCTTTGGACGACGGTGCCTGACTGAGTTTGGACAAAGGAGTGCAGATACTGGCTCTGCAGCTTGTTCATCATATCCTCAATCTCGGCCTTTTGCTCCGGTGTTAGTTTGTCCATTGTGACTAGAATGATGTTTTCTTGGTCGATCTCAGAAGTCTTGATGTCAATCATTGCATCTGGCTTGTAATCGCGTCCCACCGGGCGTGCCAAAAGCGTGTCGATCCCAAATCATGTGTTGAGTTGGAAAATGATGCGCTGGCCTGAGAGGTTTGCTTTACACTAGTGCAGGTTCGTAGGCGTGCCAGTTGGTTTGATCCTGCAACAAACAAGAAACAAAGAAAGCAAGTGTTAGTCTGCCAACGATAGCCGATCGGCTGGTGGCCGATGACGTATCGTTTGGTGTTAGGCCGATGCGGTGTGCACTGAATCGGCTAGGGAAATTAAACCTAATTGATTGGCTATAGATATTCATAATATAATCTAAATATCAAAACACGTTTAAACTAAGTGATTAGGATAGATCGGTAGCGTACTGAGACAGTATAAATCACTTATGTCCAAAAGTATCTTAATATGCCGATTATATATATTTATAGCATAGCCGATGTCATAGATCTAATGTGTATCGGCTAGTACTCCGATACCACTTTATACTAAGATACATTGCAGACTAAATACATTAAACATGAACCGACCAAGTGTTAAGATAACTTAACAGATCGATAACAAACTTAACATATTTAATTATAGTGAGATCTTAATATAAAGGGTAGCTTTAGCATATCAAGTAAACATAAAATAAACAAGATAGCTAAAATAGGTAAGATCGGCTGAAACCCCGATACTATCTCTAATAGTGATCATGAGATAAAATAGATATTATGATTCTAAATATTACTTAATAGGTCGGACTTAACCGATGCAGCATTAAGCGTAAAGAGAAACATAAGATCTAAACAAATCCATGAAAACCTTTCGAGAGGATGGATACACTATATAATCTGAACCAACAATGATACCTAACCCTATCGGCTATTGTCTAATAACAGAGACTAGCTGATTAGGGTTAGATCGCATTATCAATCTAGATTATACAACATACATGATAACTCGACGATTTACGTAAAGAGGATTAGAGTATCATAATTATGGAAGCACTAATCCTGAGAGCGCAAGCCACCATAACAAGCTTTACCTTTTGCTGGAGATCGAACTCGATGCAGCCCAACTAGAAGCATGAACTCATCAAAATTACTAAAAGGAAAAGGTGGCGATGCGCCGAAGATTGTATTGAACTGGTTGTTGTTGATTTACAAGGTCCTGGGTCATATTTATACCCAGATAAAAGATGAGTCCTTGACGGACATGATTCCTATCTCTATTACAATTTAAATTACAGATACATGCCTAAAACAGACTCTTACCAACATTATCTAAAGGAAACTATTTAAAATATTCTAATAGCAGATACAATTGCCTTCTTTGGACTTTATCCACGTATGGCAATCCTCATGAAGCACTTCAAACCATATCCGATGATGATTTCAATGTATTCTTACTGGAATCGGCTATATTCTCTATCCTGATCGAAATCGACTGTACCAGATATCCTTGTCCCACTCGGTCTGAGCCGATGACACCTTAGCCGATTCGGCTTGTGACTTGCTGCGCACTCTGTTTCCGATGATCATGGCTCCCACCGAATCCGCTTCGACTTTAATCATAATAATTGGCTTACCAAATTTGTCTAGAATATTTTTATAATATTCTCCTTGTCCTAAAATACTCTCTGAAATGTTCCATGAAATTTTGGAGCTCCAAAAGTAATTTTAATAATACAAAGTTCATTGAATCAATTAAATAAATTGAAAAACAAAATAGAAATCTCTTCCCTATTCCTAGGTTGTTGTCGGCCCACTCCTCAAAAGTCTAATTTGCCTCCCTTCTCTCTCCTCCCTTCCTGGCCCAGCTCGCCGCTCGGCCCACTCGGCCTCTCCTTTTTCGCAAAGTCCATTTTACATCCCTCTTCTCTTCGCAAAGCCCGGTCGGCCCAGTCCGCTCTGTCTACCAGCCCATTTGCCACGACCCTTCCTCGTGCAAAGTCTGTTTCACCCCCTTCTTCCTCCTGTTCCGTCGACAGGTAGTGCCCACCTGACATCCCCATTGCCTAGCCCTCGCCGCGCCAGCTACCATGGGAGCCGTCCCACTCCACCACCGAATCTGCGCCGTCCGCGCTGCTCCCGCGCACCCCAGCGTGTGGACACGATCCTCTCCTCGTCGCCCGTCTTTTTCCTCCATTCCCGAGGCAAATCGGCGCCGGCTTGAGTCCCCTCCATCCACGTCACCGCGCCACTCCACCGCCTCCTCCGGCCACTCCCCGGCCTCCTCGCCTCCTCCCGATCCTATAAAGCTCCTTCCCGAGCTCCCCTCCACCATTTCCCCCAACTCCCTCGCTCTTCGTGCCACTCCCTCTCTCTGCCGCCCTAGCCTCCACCGCCCCATGACGATGCACCATCGGCATTGCCGCGCCGAGAGCAACCTCGGCCGCCAACCCTTTTCCCTCTACCGCCATTGGGATGCCCTTATCCCCGGCAATCCGAGCCACCACCACCATTCGCCGCCTTTGGCCAAGAGCCACCGTCGCTAAATGCCGCCCTACGCTCCATCGTCGCCATCACCGGCTTTGCCGTGCTGCACCTCACTCCGTCCGCCCCTTCTCGAGCGCAGCCGATCATCGAAGCATCGTTCCCACCATACACCCAAAGCCTCCTCCACCTCACTCATCTCCAGCCGCCTGCCGCTGGTGATTGTCCCGCCGTCGGGCATCGCCAGCCCCTCCTCCGGCTCTGTGGTGCAAAGGTGAACCTCGGTTGCCCCTCCGCCTTCGCCAAATGCTGCCGGAGCCCGCCATCCATGCCGCCTTCCCGAGGAGCGTCGCCGCGTCGTCTGCCGCCATCCTCCCTTTCGCGTTACCTCGCGTCGCCGTTGTGCGCTCGGTGAGCTCTCTCCCTTCCTTCCCGCTCTCCTCCGCCGTCCGCCCGTGCGTGCCATCGTGTCGGTGCTGCCGTCAACGACCATCGGGCTACACGCTCTGTCGCCGCGCCTCCCTCCGCTTTGCCGGCCGGCGATCCACTCCCTGCCTTGCCCTTGGCCGTTAGATCGGTCTTGGGCCGATCAGGCCGTTGATCCCCATGGCCGCCTGATCACCTTTGGGGTGATCTAGGCCATCCACGAGGCATTCACCGTGGCCGCCAGCGGCACTGTCGCGTGAACGCCACGTCGGCACACCCGTCCCCTGTGGCAGCCACGTGGTGGGCGCGTGGTTCGGCCGCGCATGGACTCGGTCCACCATGGACCGGCCTCACAGACCCGCTGACTAATGGGGCCCGCCTGTCGGCGCCGCTCCCATCGTTGATGCAATAAATCCCCTTTTTCTTTGAGAAATAATTAATAATTGCACAATAAATCGGTTAATGTCCAAAAATCCATTTAAATGGCTCAAAACGTCTAAAATTCATATATAATCCATACATACTCCAAATTGTACCATTCAACTTGCAAAATTGATATAAAATTAAGCTCTACATGGTTGTTTACTTTCCATTGTTTATTTGGTTTTGATTTGGGTATTTCCTCTTTTTGCGTGCCAGCGCGTAGACTCCGTCGTTTTGGAAGTTCATGCTCGCAAGAAAAAGAGTTTGGAAGAGTGTTTGAAGAAGCAAGGCAAGTCACACATTCCTCCTTATTTGCAAATAAAATTGCATTTTCTAATTACATGGGAATTGGAACTACCTATCTGCTTACTTGTGCTATGTTTACTTGATATGCATTCATTGTCAAACCTAGGTAATAATTTGACTGGCTTGCGTCACTCATGTGAGCTTGCTAGAACTATATATGCTTAGCCATGCTTAATTACCACTAGCTCACTTATTGGGATTATCACATTAATTATTTTAGTATCTGACGAGCTACGAGGTCGAGACACCTGGCCATGTTTTATTGGTCGTAATTACCCAACTAAAATATGGTTTAATGGTAGACTGTGGGTGCATGATTTGCTTGTCGCACCCATGGCAATTAAGGACCGGTTTGCAGGAAACCCTAGGAGACTTACAATACTTACCACAAACAAGAATGTGCAACTCCTGGACTTGTAGTATAGCTCTCTCCTTTCTGACGTAACCAGGCAAGGGTGTGCATGATGGAGTTTGGATGGGCCGAGCAAGGCCTCTGCGGCTTCCGAATTCACCTAGGCACAAGGGGGCTACCTACATTGGATTTAGGGGTAGGGGCGAGACCTAACGTGTGGTATCATTTAGTTAGGGGAGTTATGCAAAGAGTTGGTGATGCGCCAAAGTTGTATTGATGTGTGTTGTTTTTACAAGGTCTCAGGTCATATTTATACCCGGATATACAATGAATCCGTAACAGACACGATTCCTATTACAAATCAGATTACAAATGTCTCTAAGCAAACTGACATTATCTATAAAAGAACTATACAAAATATCCTAACTTAAAGATACAATTGCTATCGTAGGACATTATCCGTAGATGGCAACATCTTTGAAGCACTTTGGAAACCGAATCCAATAGTTATCTCTAAGCTTTCTTTCCGGAATTGATTCCACCTTCTACTCCCGGTCAGAATTGGCTATCTGCTATCCTGGTCCGACTCGGACTCGGCCGGCGGCTCCGTAGCCGATTCAGCTTAGCCGATGCGACCTCTGTTTCCAAGTTCGCGCGTTTCCTCCGATTCCGCTTCAATCTCTGCTTCAAACTCAAAAAACTCAGAGATTTGCTTACCAAATTCGGTCGTCAACAGGTTCTCCTTAGGGGCAACATGGCACGCCAGGAAGAATGATGGATGGGGGCGCTTCCAATGCTCCCGCCAGTCATAAATGGCGTCACACACGTTTTTCGAGATTTACGCCACCCAGCCCATCATTGCTCCCAATTTAAACCCGGCCATTCCAGGTTCCTTTCTTCTTACACCACCTATCTCTGTAGTTCAAAAGAAAACCTCAAGGCTCCCGCCATTGCTCCGCAACCTTCTGTTCCTTCAAGGCATTCTAGGACTCATGGCCTCATCGCTGAGTTCCACCGAGGGTTGGAGCAGGAGCGAGAGCCCCGAAGGCCATCGCTAGCAGGTAAGTCTTGGATTTCATCCTTTATTCAAGTGCTTCTTCTTTTGTTGTCTTTTTTGTTCCTTTGTTTGGACCTCACCTGCCAGGTGTTGATGCCATGGTAGGACGTTGGTGCATTGTCGCAACCGGCGGTGGCGGCCGACCCGAAGGGGAAGCAGCGGCTATCCGCGTCCGCGGAGGCAGAGCCTAGTGTACGCGAGGAACCAAGTACACAGGTGTCGGGTCGGCTTGGAAAATCCCACACCGGGGTGCTGTGAGGTTCATTGCCTCCACCAGGTGAACTCCCTCTCTTTGTTGCCCTTTCCTTTTTGTTGGTGTCGCGTGCGCTGAGTAGTGTCGTCAGTAGGCTGCCATCGGGCATCGACCCTCGCGTGGAGGAGGCCGCTGATCTTTAGCGACACTCATAGGCTCTCCTCCAGAACCTGACCGCCGCGCTAGACAATGCCGAGGCCAAAGCTTCGGCGTCGGAAGTGGAGAGGGTCGAGGCGGAGAGGAAGTTGGTGGCCGCCGAGGTGGTGAGGGGTGAGGCCTCGGCCAAAATAGCCGAGCTTCAGGCCGAGCAGGCGGAGGCTGTCCATAAGTACCGGCCTTTCACCTCCCTTACTATTTTCTCTGGTGCATGCTCTGACTGACCTTTTACTATCTAGGCCTGTTGGCTAGCATGCACCATCAAGCAAGCCAGCTTCGGGATAGGCTGAAGATGGTTCACAGGCGCTGGGAGACCTGCTCGGAGGCTGCCTGAACACTCCTTGCTGCCATCGACTTGTACACATCGTCGGCCATACCGAACGATGATGTGCTCCAGGCGCGGCTGCTGAATAGTCAGGAGCTTCTCTGGACCTTTTCTCAGGGCGTGGTGAAGACAGCAGCGGCACACGTCCTTGGTGTGGTACAAAAGCTATTGTGGAGATTATGGCAATCGGGTATCTACATGGCAAGCTTATCCGACTGGAGGTAGGGATAGAGTGCGCCTGCCATATATGTAAACCAAACATGACTTGCGTTTTACGTTGCCGATTGAGATAAGGCAACGACCCATAGTCGCGGTTTGGTAAGATTGAGGAAACCGACTTAGAGTAAGGTAGGGTTTCCGATCTGTAAGCCCGCCTCCCAAGAATATATAAGGGGGGTAAGGGGCGTCTCTTGAGGGATATCCGATAGGCGATAGCAGACATCATATGCTTTATGAGCCTTTAGCTTCCAGCTTTTAGATCACGAGATCAATAAAGACACTCGGTGGATCGAATCCACCGAAACAGGAGTAGGGTATTACCTCACGAGAGGGCCTGAACCTGTCTAAATTCCTTTCTCCAATCTAATCCATTGTGCTTGGTGATCTTGACTGCACCCCCAAATTTCTATTGCCGAAACCAAGTTTCGACAGTTGGCGCGCTAGGTAGGGGTCCGCGCGTCAAGACTTCTTCAACAATATCGCCGACAAGCGTGATGGGATCTTCTTTAGGATTCGGCAATTTCGCCGCCAACAGCTTTGACGACTTCTCCTTCGACTCGGATTCGAACCAGTCGGAAGGAGAGATCCACTCAGCGCCGTTCGGGCTCTCAAACAGCGCCAAGATCTTCGACGACATCTTGAAGTCCAAGATGCAATCCACCCTCTCCAATGAAGGACTTCACTCGGCACCGTTCGGATTGCCGAACACCGCCGAAATCTGCACCGATCTTCTCGTCTCCCCAACGGAGACGATCTACTCGGAAGAAGACCTCTCGGCACCGTTTGGATTACCAAGCACCGCCGAGATCTACGGCAAACTCTTCTCCCCGAAGTCGAGGTTGACTCACTCGGTGGAGCCTGCATCACCAAGCTCTGACTCGGACTGGAACGATCCAGACCTGGGCTACCCAGGATCGAGGGAGATCGCTGTCATCCTCCAGCCATTCGGCTCATGCTCATCTTCGGAGCTCAACGAATATCTCAGCTCCGCTGACTTTGACGACCTCTATGGCATCCCTTCAGACGAAGCCGATGACTCCGACTGCCACAAGCACTACGAGCCGAAGTGCTTCGATGTCCTCATGGCTGAGCCGGCCGAGTCCGACTCAACCATGGCCCACAGGCTTGCCGAGGAAGAGCGAGCCAAGATTGAGCAAGAGCGTAAGATGGCTGAAGAAGAGAAGAAACACAGGGAAGAGGCCAACAAGAGAAAGCAAGATCTATGGGCAGCCGAACGATCCGCCCAGGAGGCTATCCTTCAAACGCGAGTCCGCAACACCAACGTCTTCCAGACGCCACAGCAGAACGCTGTCGCTGCCCTCACACTCTTGGACACCGTCATGGAGACGGCACCCCCCGACGTGACTCCAATATTAGATAAAACCAAGACCATCATCGCAGCTACAGCCAACGACCATCCCACCACCTCGGCACGAAGGCCGACTGAGTCTGTGGCCGAAACGCCCGACAAAAGCCGACTTCCGTCTCTAAGGTCAGGAGACTACAAGAGGCCCGAGCCAGACCGGTCGACGACAAGGCCAAGAGGCCCACACCGCGAGTCCACACAGAAGTAGCAGGAGCGAACGGCCGACTCCCGCGACAAACGACACGACGTCCACCCGTCCACCACCGCGTCGCCGCAACAACGCTCTAGCTACCCAACCAGCCAACCAAGACCCCGCCGAGTGATCTGCGGGAAGTCCTCGATCGCCGCTACCAGGAGCGAGACCGACGCACTCGGGAAGATCGGAAGGGATCACCCGATAGCGGCGACGACGGAGTGCCAGCTTTCACTCGGCAGCTTCGCCGAGTGCACTGGCCTAATGGTTTTAATGTTAGTGATATGCCCTAGAGGCAACATGGAGATGTTGGATATCACGTCAATGTTTATGTATAAATGAATAAAGTGTTATTCAGTTCCATGAAATAGACATCTTGTATTGATCAATAAGTACGTGACTTATTTATGAGACTCGATATGTATGAATCTATTTCTAAACGATTCCTGATCATATGTCATATTGTTGGAACAAATATGATTCTAAGATCGGCATGTTTATTGATTGATGATTCATAGATCATGGGTATGGAGATACCAAATCAATAAACATGGACATATGTGTTAGAGAACACATTGTTGGATAGACCCACCATGAGACACTACAGGAATTAATGTGCCATTAGTTGGTCTCGGTAGTGTTGGTACAAAGTCCTTAGACCTGAGATCACCATGGATTCAAACATGTGTAGTAGCCTACTTTGGGACTACCAAACGCTATTCCGTAATCGGATAGTTATAAAGGTAGTTTTCGGGTTTGCTATGTAACATGGAGTGGGATGTGAGTGATCAAGACGGAATTTGCCCCTCCTTTGGAGAGATATCTCGGGCCCTCGAGGTAATGGATTATGGAAATGCATGGCCATGCTAAGTTGATTGAGGAGTCAATCAACGGACGATAATCCAATACGGTTCGAGTGAATGGTTAAGCTATTGAAGGGATGGCACACATCTTGCCTATAGCTTAACCGGTATCGTGAGGCAAAGGGATTTGTGTACACATTACAGGTTCGAGCCGATATTATATTCTTGTATACTATGGTGTCAATATGTGCTGCTAGGCGCCGCTATTGACAGTCGGCTGAGTTGGACTCGAGCCGACGATCGGCTAAGTTAGACTATAGCCGAAACCGAGTATACCTGAACCTACGTGGTCGCACGCTTAAGGGGATAGAATAGATATTCGAGATGGACTCGGATACGGCTCGATCGGATAGGGATCCGATCGGATAGATTCCTATGGGCTTACGACGTATGGGCGGCCAACTCTATGAGATACGGATGAGATCCGATTCAAAATAGAGTCCTAATCGGCCACTAGTCCCGGTCCGGCCAACTCTATATAAAGGAGGGAGGGGTGGAGAGCCTGACAGTCAATTGCATCGCGTGCAACGAAGTTGCCGAGATCAATCTCCACGGAAACCCTCCCCACTTTCGAGCCAAACCCTAGCCTTGCATCGCGTGCTAGCACACGGGTGTACGGCGTTCGTCCCCGACGTGTGGATACCGGTAGAGGCGCCGCTACGTTGCGTGCTTTGATCGGCTTGGATCGGCGCAATCGGAGCGATCGGCTGTGGTGGAATCGGCGCGGTCGGGCGCATCGAGCGAGGCGTGAGAACGCGGCCGGACGACTCAAATCGGCTGATTGGCGAATCGGCTGTCTCCGGAATCGGCTACACTATTCCGGATCGGATTGCCCCGATTGGTTATTCCCGCACTCTACTCCAATCGGTAACGATCTATCGGCCCTTACTTGCAAGTGTTCCCGGTTTGCGCGGTAAAAGTTTTTGTTTTTGGCTAGCGTAGCCTCCGCGTAACCCTTCATTTAAGCCAACAGGGATAGAGAAATATGACGGCAAGACCGACCCCGAGTCGTGGCTTACCGTCTATACTCTCACCATCTGCGCAGCAGGCGGTGACAACAAGGCTATGGCCAACTATCTGCCCGTAGCCCTCGCTAACTCGGTCAGGAACTGGCTCACGAGCCTGCCAAGAGGCTCAATCGGCTCGTGGAGCGAGCTGAGGGACCACTTCATCGCCAACTTCCAGGGCACCTTCGAGAGGCCCGGCACACACTTTGATTTATACAACGTCATCCAGAAGCTGGACGCGCCTCTGAAGGATTACATCAGGCTCTTCTCCGAAAAGCGCAACAAGATCCCCAACATCACTGATGAAATCATCATCACCGCCGTGTGCGTACCCCCTTATAGGTCGTCTCGATGCCGTATCTCTGCGATAGGTAGAAAACGTTTCTACGCCTAACTTGTTTTTGCAGAGAATGCTTTGAGATGGTATGGCCCTATTGTATGTATGAGATGCATGTGATGCATGTAATATTCTTTCATATGTGCAATCCCTGTAATATTCTTTCATACGTGCAATGCTTGTAATATTCTTTCACGACCTGCGAGTCGATGTAATCTTCAATTAGAGCTTCTATAGTAGTAGCTTAGTTTGAAGAAATCAAGCATTCGGCACTCGAAAGAACGGTGATGAAGATGAAGATCCCGTACACCGACATGGAGATGGAGATCACAATGTGAAGGGGGCCATACTATTTCATTATATGCTATTCTTCTTGCTTTCATATGTGATATGTTTGTTTGATAGGATAGCATCCTCGCAAAATTAAGTAGTAATGATGCCCTTCCAAATGTTGCACCCGTCACCGTTATGCTCGTCAATGGTGGGTCCGCCAAAGCGAGTGCCATTCTCTATCATAACACGAGGGGTATATGTCGACATATACATGCAGGAGCATTTGGTTTACTTAACAAGGCTATCAAAACAGTTTTGGGCCTTGGGGCATAGGTTGGCGCCGGGGCATGGAGATGCCACACCAACAACAAGAGTCATATAGAGATGTGATTAGCAAGGTGTTGCTTACCGATGTTACTAATTTTCTAGCGGTGATGCCAAAGCTCACTAGAAAATTAATTAACATGTGGATCTTGACCCAATACGTAACCTAGAGGGAAGGTGGAAAATACGTTATGGGAGTCTAATGTTAAATTGTTTAACAATAGACATAGCATAAACATTGTGCTAAACTTTGCTTTTTCTTTGTAGAATAAATGTCGGCTAATACTACACCCAGTACCTTTAATTTGCGATCTATTCTCGAAAAGGAAAAATTAAATGGAACAAACTTTATGGATTGGTATCGCAACTTGAGAATTAGCGTCGGAGTACGTTCTTGAAGTACCTTATCCGGAGGATTTGCCTAATAATGCCACTTGCAACGCACGGAGAGCTTACGAGAAGCACACTAATGATGCCCTAGACATAAGCTGTCTCATGCTTGCTACAATGTCCCCGAGCTTCGAAGCAATATGAGAGCGCGATGCTCACACTATTATTCGGGGATGCGTGGCATGTTTGAGAACCAAGCTCGGGCCGAGAGGTTTAGCACCTCAAAGTCCTTGTTTGCGTGCAGCTTGTTGAGGGGAATCCCGTCGATCCGCATGTGATAAAGATGATTGGCTATATCGAGAGTCCGGAAAAACTAGGTTTTCCCCTTAGCCAAGAGTTGGCTACGATGTGATTCTCTAGTCGCTCCCTTCGAGCTTTGAGCCATTCATATTAAACTATCACATGAACAATATGGATAGAACCTTGGCTGAATTGCATGGGATGCTAAAGACAGTGAGGAGAGTATCCGAAAAACGGTCATCATGTGATGATGATGCGAAGGCTAAACGCAAACCACTGTCAAGAAACTTTGCACCAAGAGGAAGTTAACTCCCGATGAGATCGCGAGTGCCTCTAATGCAAAGAAGGGCAAGAAGGGGTCGGCGGCATCGATGCCGTTTGCTTCTATTGCAAGGAGACAAGCCACCGGAAGAGGAACTGCAAGAAGTACATGGAGGATCTCAAAAGAAGCAAAGTACGACTTCGCTTCAGTATTAATGTTATAGACATTAATCTTGCTACTTCACCTACGACTCTTGGGTATTTGATACCGGATCGGTAGCTCATATTTGCAAATCGTTGCGGGAATGAGAAGAAGTAGAGGATTGAGAAGGGGCGAGGTGAACTGCGCGTCGGCAATGGAGCAAGCGTTGCTACGGTTCTTGTCGGCACGACACCACTTCATCTACCTTCGGGATTAGTTTTGGAATTGAATAATTGTTATTGTGTTCCAACACTATGTCAAAACGTTATTTCCGCTTCATGTTTGCAAGTGGAAGGATATGATTTTAGATCAATGGACAATGGTTGTTCAATATATCTCGAGATATGTTCTATTTTCATGCTCCATTGGTGAATGGATTATACGTTTTGAATCTTGAAGCGTCTCCCATCTATAACATTAATACGAAAGGCAACTCTCTAATGATATAAACCCCACGTTTATCCGGCATTGTCGCTTAGGCCATATAAATAAGAAACGCATGGAGAAGCTCCATAAGGATGGACTGCTTCACTCTTTTGATTTTGAATCATTTGAGACATGTGAGTCTTGTTTACTTGGTAAGATGACAAAGGCACCTTTCACGGGACACGTGAAAGAGCAAGTGACTTGTTGGCACTCATACATACCGATGTATGTGGACCAATGAGCTCAACGGCCGAGGTGGTTATCGACTTCATTAACTTTACCGATGACTTTAGTATATATGGTTATATCTACTTAATGAGGCATAAGTTCGAATCCTTTGAAAAGTTCAAAGAATTCCGAATGAAGTACTGAGAATCATTTAGGAAAAACAATCAAGTTTCTACGATCGATCGTGGAGGGGAATACTTGAGCCAAGAGTTTGGTAATCATCGAAAGATTGTGGAATTGTTCCACGATTGACTCCGCCAGAACTCCACAATGGAACGGAGTGTCCGAACGGAGAAATCGCACCTTGTTGGACATGGTGCGGTCGATGATGAGCCAAAGTGATCTTTTGTTATCCTTCGGGGATATGCTCTTGAAACAATGCGCTCACACTAAATAGAGTTCCATCTAAGTCAATTGAAAAGACACCATATGAGATATGGACGGGGCAACCCCTAGTTTGTCTTTTCTCAAAATTTGGGGATGTGAGGCTTATGTAAAACGTTTACGTCGACAAGCTCACACCCAAATCGACAAGTGCTTCTTTGTGGGATATCCTAAGGAAACTAAGGGATATTACTTTTATAATCGGGAACAAGGCAATGTGTTTGTCGCCCGACATGGTGTCTTCTTGGAGAAAGAGTTTCTTTCAAGAAGGGTTAGTGGGAGCAGGTGCATCTCGAAGAAGTTCAAGAAACACCGAAAACGTTTCAACGACCACGGAACCACAACAGGAGGAACAAAGTGTTGCGCCACCGGTTGTAGATACACCAGCCCCACGGAGGTCGAAAGATCACGTCGTGCGCCCAGTACACAGTGCGGAACAACGTGATATATTGTTGTTGGACAATGATGAACCTAAGACCTATGAGGAAGCGATGGTGGGACCCGATTCCAACAAGTGGCTTGGAGCCATGAAATCCGAAATAGAATCCATGTACGACAATCAAGTTTGGAACTTGGTTGATCCACTGATGGTGTCAAAACCATTGAGTGTAAATGGGTTTTTAAGAAAAGGCCGATATGGATGGAAATGTTCACATCTATAAGGCGCGATTGGTGGCGAAAGGTTTTAAACAGATTCAAGGAGTTGATTATGATGAAACCTTCTCGCCCGTCGCAATGCTTAAATCTATTCGGATTATCCTAGCGATTGCTGCATATTTCGATTATGAGATATGGCGGATGGATGTCAAAACGGCTTTCCTAAATGGAAACCTAAGCGAGGATGTATACATGATACAACCTCGGGTTTTGTCGATCCGAATCGCTGGAAAGATATGCAAGCTACGAAATCCATTTATGGATTGAAGCAAGCATCTCGGAGTTGGAATATTCATTTTGATGAAGTAACCAAAGGGTTTGGTTTCATCAAAAATGAAGAAGAGGCCTGTGTTTACAAAAAGGTCGTGGGAGCGCAATTGTATTTCTAATCTTATATGTGGATGACATATTACGATTGGAAATGATATCCCTATGCTAGAATCCGTCAAGTCTTCATTGAAAAATAGTTTTTCCATGAAAGACTTAGGGAGGCAACATA
This sequence comes from Oryza australiensis, assembly GCA_019925245.2. Classification (NCBI taxonomy): domain Eukaryota; kingdom Viridiplantae; phylum Streptophyta; class Magnoliopsida; order Poales; family Poaceae; genus Oryza; species Oryza australiensis. The sequence continues at coordinate 145,425 of JAIFGZ020000635.1, read as the reverse complement.
CATATTGGGCATTCGGATCTATAGAGATAGATCCAAGAGGCTAATTGGATTAAGCCAAAGTACATACATTGACAAGGTGTTGAAAAGGTTCAACATGCGTGATTCCAAGAAAGGTTTCTTGCCCATGTCACATGGCATTAATCTTAGCAAGCATCGGTGTCCTCGGACACATGATGAGCGGAATAAGATGGGTATGGTTCCATATGCTTCGGCAATTGGATCCATCATGTATGCCATGCTTTGTACACGCCGATGTCTCGTACGCTTTGAGTGCTACGAGCGAGATACCGCCGATCCAGTGAAGGCCACTAGATGCCGTAAAGAATATCCTTAAGTACTTGAGAAGAACTAAGGATATGTTCCTAGTCTATGGAGGTGAAGAAGAGCTCGTTGTAAGTGGTTACACCGATGCTAGCTTCCAAACGGACAAGGATGATTATAGATCGCAATGCGGGTTCGTGTTCGCCCGAACGGAGGCGCGATCAGTGGAAGAGTTCCAAGCGGGATACCGTTGCTGATTCTACAACGGAGGCCGAGTACATTGCTGCTTCGGAAGCCGCAAAGGAGGCTGTTTGGATCAAGAAATTCGTTTCGAGCTTGGTGTGATGACTAGTACGACGGTCCAATGTCTCTCTATTGTGATAATAGTGGAGCCATTGCGCAAGCCAAGGAGCCGAGGTCACATCGAAGTCCAAACACATACTTCGGCGATATCATCTCATCCGCGAGATAGTGGACAGAGGTGATGTCAAGATATGCAAAGTGCACACGGATCTCAACATAGCCGATCCGGACAAAACCTCTCCCTCGGCAAGGTGGGAGATTGTTAGTGATATGCCCTAGAGGCAACATGGAGATGTTGGATATCACGTCAATGTTTATGTATAAATGAATAAAGTGTTATTTAGTTCCATGAAATAGACATCTTGTATTGATCAATAAGTACGTGACTTATTTATGAGACTCGATATGTATGAATCTATTTCTAAACGATCCTGATCATATGTCATATTGTTGGAACAAATATGATTCTAAGATCGGCATGTTTATTGATTGATGATCATGTCTCATAGATCATGGGTATGGAGATACCAAATCAATAAACATGGACATATGTGTTAGAGAACACATTGTTGGATAGACCCACCATGAGACACTATAGGAATTAATGTGTCATTAGTTGGTCTCGGGTAGTGTTGGTACAAAGTCCTTAGACCTGAGATCACCATGGATTCCAACATGTGTAGTAGCCTACTTTGGGACTACCAAACGCTATTCCGTAAGGATAGTTATAAAGGTAGTTTTCGGGTTTGCTATGAAACATGGAGTGGGATGTGAGTGATCAAGATGGAATTTGCCCCTCCTTTGGAGAGATATCTCGGCCCTCGGAGGTAATGGATTATGGAAATGCATGGCCATGCTAAGTTGATTGAGGAGTCAATCAACGGACGGATAATCCAATACGGTTCGAGTGAATGGTTAAGCTATTGAAGGGATGGCACACATCTTGCCTATAGCTTAACCGGTATCGTGAGGCAAAGGGATTTGTGTACACATTACAGGTTCGAGCCGATATTATATTCTTGTATACTATGGTGTCAATATGTGCTGCTAGGCGCCGCTATTGACAAGTCGGCTGAGTTGGACTCGAGCCGACGATCGGCTAAGTTAGACTATAGCCGAAACCGAGTATACCTGAACCTACTGGGTCGCACGCTTAAGGGGATAGAATAGATATTCGAGTTGGACTCGGATACGGCTCGATCGGATAGGGATCCGATCGGATAGATTCCTATGGGCTTACGACGTATGGGCGGCCAACTCTATGAGATACGGATGAGATCCGATTCAAAATAGAGTCCTAATCGGCCACTAGTCCCGTCGGCCAACTCTATATAAAGGAGGGAGGGGTGGAGAGCGTGACAGTCAATTGCATCGCGTGCAACGAAGTCGCCGAGATCAATCTCCACGGAAACCCTCCCCACTTTCGAGCCAAACCCTAGCCTTGCATCGTGTGCTAGCACACGGGTGTACGGCGTTCGTCCCCGGACGTGTGGATACCGGTAGAGGCGCTGCTACGTTGCGCGCTGTTGATCGGCTCGGATCGGCTGCAATCGGAGCGATCGGCCGTGGTGGAATCGGCTGCGGTCGGGCGCATCGGAGCGAGGCGTGAGAACGCGGCGGACGACTCGAATCGGCTGATTGGCGAATCGGCTGTCTCCGGAATCGGCTACACTGTTCTGGATCGGATTGCCCTGATTGGTTATTCCGCTGCACTCTACTCCAATCGGTAACGATCTATCGGCCCTTACTTGCAAGTGTTCCTGGTTTGCGCGGTAAAAGTTTTTGTTTTTGGCTAGAGTAGCCTCCGCGTAACCCTTCATTTAAGCCAACAGGGATAGAGAAATATGACGGCAAGACCGACCCCGAGTCGTGGCTTACCGTCTATACTCTCACCATCTGCGCAGCAGGCGGTGACAACAAGGCTATGGCCAACTATCTGCCCGTAGCCCTCGCTAACTCGGTCAGGAACTGGCTCACGAGCCTGCCAAGAGGCTCAATCGGCTCGTGGAGCGAGCTGAGGGACCACTTCATCGCCAACTTCCAGGGCACCTTCGAGAGGCCCGGCACACACTTTGATTTATACAACGTCATCCAGAAGCTGGACGCGCCTCTGAAGGATTACATCAGGCTCTTCTCCGAAAAGCGCAACAAGATCCCCAACATCACTGATGAAATCATCATCGCTGCCTTCCAGAAGGGAGTCCGTGATGAACTGTTAATCGGGAAGTTCGGGCGCAAGCCACCGAAGACGGTGAAACAGATGTTCGAGACGGCGAACTCATACGCCAAATCCAACGACGCCATCAAGGAGGCTCGTCAAGACCGGCCCGACAAGAGGGAAGACAAGCAGGCGGGAGGAAGCCGAAATCCTAAGAAGGATAACGGCAACAACAACAACCAGGGCCAAAAAGATCGCAAGCGCCGATCCGAGGATCTAGTGGCCGCAACCTCCAACTCTCAACGCCGCCCCCGAGTCGCCGCCTACGACGCCATCATGAACGCTCAATGCACTCATCATCCCAATCACAAGCACGCGGCTAAGGACTGCTTCATCTATAAACAGTTCGCTGAGCAGTACGCGGCACAACTCAACAAGAAGCCGACTAATGAGGCTGGTCCATCGGGTGCCAAGAAAAACAACACGGCTGAGAATGCCGAACCCTTCCAAGACCCTGTGGGAGAGCTCACATCTTCGGGGGACCACTAGCCTATGAATCCAAGAGGAAACAGAAGCTAACCGACCGAGAGGTCAACACGGCCCAACCCGAAGTCCCTCAGTACCTGCGATGGTCGGAAGTGGCCATCACTTTTGACCGCTCGGACCACCCCGACCGAGTGGTTCACCCGGGGCGCTATCCACTCGTCCTGGACCCCGTGGTCCGCAATATCAGGCTCCAGCACGTCCTCATCGATGGGGGCAGCGCCCTCAATATCCTGTTCGCTAAGACCATGGGCGAGATGCAGATCCCGAGGGCTGAATTGAAGGCAAGTTCAGCCCCCTTCCATGGAGTCATCCCGGTCACATCGGGCACATCGCCCTCCCGGTCACCTTCGGGGCTCGAGAGAACTTTCGAACGGAGAACGTCACTTTCGAGGTGGCCGACTTCGAAACGGCCCACCACGCCATCATCGGAAGGCCTGCGCTTGCCAAAATCATGGCGATCCCACATTACACCTACCTCTGCATGAAGATGCCAGGTCCCAACGGCATCATCACTCTTCGCAGCGATGTGAAGCAAGCCTTCACCTGCGACAAGGAGAGTTGCGACATGGCCCAACCTCACGAGAGATTGCGTAGCCGGCAAGAAATCCGATTGGCGGCATCGACTTCGGCAGAGGACGAAGTCCCCGCGAAGAAGATAGCCAAATCAGGATCCGACGATGCCAAGACAAAGAAAATCTCCCTTGATCCATCGGATCCCTCGCTCGTAATCGGCGCGAACTAGATCCCAAATAGGAAAGCGCGCTCGTCACCTTCCTCCAAAATAATAAAGATGTTTTTGCTTGGAAACCTTCTGATATGCCTAGAATTCCTAGGGAGGTGATCGAGCACTCTTTGCACGTCAAAGATGACGCCAAACCAATAAAACAACGATTACACAGATTCACGCAGGATCGAAAAGACGCTATCAAGGAAGAACTCACAAAGCTCTTGGCTGCCGGCTTCATCAAAGAAGTCCTACATCCCGACTGGTTAGCCAACCCAGTCCTGGTCCGCAAGAAGACGAGGCAATGGCGCATGTGCGTCGACTATACCGACCTCAACAAAGCCTGCCCCAAAGATCCATTCGGGCTGCCTTGCATCAACCAAGTCGTAGACTTGACAGCCGGCTGCCAACTCCTGAGCTTCTTGGATTGTTACTCGGGCTATCACCAGATCAGTTTGAAAGAATTCGACTGCCTGAAGACATCGTTCATCATGCCGTTCGGGGCCTACTGCTACATCACCATGCCTTTCGGCCTGAAGAACGCTGGCGCCACATACCAACGCATGATCCAGAGGTGTTTTCAGACGCAGATTGGGAAGAACGTAGAAGCTTATGTCGACGATGTCGTCATCAAGACCAATCAGAAAGAAGACCTGATTGCCGACCTAGAAGAAACCTTCGCAAATATTCGGGCCTTCAGAATGAAGTTGAACCCGGAAAAGTGCACTTTCGGCGTCCCGTCAGGCAAACTGCTCGCCTTCATGGTGTCACATCACGGCATTGAAGCTAATCCAGAGAAGATCAACGCTATCTTGAGCATGAAGCCCCGGAGTAACCAGAAGGATGTCCAGAAGCTCACTGGCTGCATGGCGGCGCTAAACCGTTTCATCTCACGACTCGGCGAACGAGGCATGCCCTTCTTCAGATTACTAAAGAAGACGGACGACTTCCAGTGGACCGCGAAAGCCCACAAGGCCTTTGAAGATTTCAAGGAATTCCTTACAACACCGCCTGTCCTGGCCTCGCCTCAGCCCCAGGAGTCCCTGCTGCTGTACGTTTCAGCCACTCACTAAGTGGTTAGTACGGCCCTCGTGGTCGAGCGCGAAGAAGAGGGACGGGCTCAGAAAATCCAGAGGCCGATCTACTTTGTTAGCGAAGTATTGGCAGGAGCCAAAATTCGCTACCCTCAGGTACAAAAACTGCTTTATGGTGTCCTGATAACCGCGAGGAAATTGGCACACTATTTTCAGGGTCACTCGGTCACCATCGTCACCTCCTTTCCACTCGGCGATGTCATCCACAACCGGGAGGCAACTGGGCGCATCGCTAAGTGGGCTCTGGAGCTGATGCCACTGGACTTGACTTTTAAGGCAAGGACGTCCATAAAGTCACAAGCCCTGGCGGATTTCCTGGCCGAGTGGACTGAGCAACAAGAAAACGTACCTCGGGAAGACCTCCAACACTGGACCATGCACTTCGACGGATCCAAGAGGATCATCGGCTTGGGAGCAGGAGTTGTGCTGATCTCCCCGACTGGGGAAAGGCTAAGATACGTCCTTCACCTCCACTTCTCCGCCTCACACAATGTCGCCGAGTACGAAGCCTTGCTACACGGACTGCGGCTCGTAGTTTCACTCGGGATACATCGGCTCATCGTGAAAGGCGACTCCCAGCTGGTCGTCAACCAAGTAATGAAGGACTGGTCCTGTCTAAATGACACCATGGAGGCCTACCGACAAGAAGTCCGCAAACTTGAAAACAAGTTTGACGGACTCGAACTATCACATGTCTTGAGACACAACAACGAAGCAGCTGACGAGTTGGCGCAGTTCGGGTCCAAGCGAGAAGCCGCCCCAACAGACGTCTTTGTCGAGCACCTTTATGAGCCAACCATCACGGCGAAGACAACTCCCAACAAACAAGCTGCAAACGAAGTCGCCATGACCGACGCCGACTGGAGGACGCCACTCATCAAATTCCTAACTCAGCAAGAGCTGCCGGAAGACCGGGATGAGGCAGAGCGCATCCGACGTCGTTGCCAAGCATATGTCATGGTTGATTCCGAATTATACAAGAGAAGCCCCTCCAAAATCTTAATTTGATGCATCACACCCGAGGAAGGACGACAGCTGCTCCATGACATCCACTCGGGCATATGCGGAAGCCATGCGGCAGCACGCACTCTGGTGGGCAAACCATACAGACAGGGTTTTTTCTGGCTTACCGTGGTCTCCGACACGAACTAAGTCGTATGAACCTGTGAAGGTTGCCAATTTTTTGCCCGACAGAGCCATGTCCCAGCCCAGGAGCTATAGACAATCCCACTATCCTGGCCGTTCGCGGTATGGGGCTTGGACATGGTCGGCCCTTTCAAGAAAGCTCAAGAGGATTTACACACCTCTTCGTCGCAATCGACAAGTTCTCCAAGTGGATTGAAGCCAAGCCGGTTGCCACAATCACTGCTGACAAGGCACGGGATTTGTTCCTCAACATCGTGCACCGCTTCGGCGTCCCAAACAGAATCATAACCGATAACGGGACTCAATTCACGGGAGGCGTCTTCAAGGAATTCTGCGAAGATTTCGGAATCAAAATTTGTTATGCATCAGTCGCACATCCCAAAAGCAACGGACAAGTCGAACGGGCCAACGGCATGGTCCTTCAAGGCATCAAGGCCCGCGTGTTCGACCGCCTAAGCCCCTACGTAGGCAAGTGGGTCCAAGAGCTTCCCTCGGTCCTATGGTCTCTGCGGACCACACCCAGTCGGGCTACCGCCAAACTCCTTTCTTTTTGGTCTACGGCGCAGAAGCCATGTTGCCAAATGAGATGGAGTATGAGTCCCTCCGAGTCCGCAGCTTCAACGATGAACGCTATGACCCCGACCGAGTGGACGACCTCACCCGACTGGAAGAGGCCCGAGAGGCAGCCCTCATCTAGTCGGCAAAATATCTTCAAGGGCTCAGACGATACCACAGTCGCAACGTTCGAGCACGAGCTTTCATCGTTGGCGACTTGGTTCTGCACAAGATTCAAACCACCAAAGACCGTCACAAGTTATCCCCCTTACGGGAAGGACCATACATAATCGCTGAGGTGACTCGGCCCGGTGCATACCGACTAAAGCGCGAAGACGGATCTATGGTGGAAAACTCTTGGAACATCGAGCATCTTCGGCGATTTTATGCTTAAATTGACTAAAGTTTCATGTTTTTCTCGACTGCCAACCTCAAGCAAGATGACTTCTTGAGTTAGCAGTCGGGGGCTGTACATATGTCAATAAAGCATAGTTTTCCTCATCAACTTTTGTGCATGATTTGGTTTATCATTGTTTAATGTTCCTCGATTCGAGTTTAGTGTTTAAAGTCTGAGAATTTTCTGATGGCCTAATCGAGCCTAGGCTCGTTGACAGTCGGACGAAAATTACTTAAGAAATTTTACATAAAAACTCGGATCAAGGCATTAACATAAATAGACTGAATATTCACAAGCCTACATCAGAGTGGCATGATCATACAGTGTTTACAAAACAATGCTCATGAGGCAGATTAAAGCCGGAAGTTATTCACTACATCGACAGAAATCTTCTTCGCCGGCTCCTGCGCTTCACTCAGCATGTCCAGGGCCTGCTCATCCGAGGTCCCGTCAGCGAAGCCCTCTCCGACCGAGTTGATATCCACTCGAGGGTAGAGAGACTTGGTCTGTGCAAGAGCCAGACCAGCCCCCATGTTGGCGGCCTCGGTGATGTTCGCCAAATATTGGTCAGGGGCCCTCCGCAGCTTGTCAAAGATTTCCAGTGGCTCTAGCGAACTGGCCCCGACCGCCTGGTAAAACAAAGGTTGCAAGATTGGCGTCGCCGCGTTAGCAACCTCTTCTCGGACCTCTCCGGCTCGTTTGACCCTCTCAAGAAGCATGTCGTCTTGAGCTCGGGTCTTGACCTTGTAAGCTGCCAAAAGAATCTGATCACGCAAAATACTCGGAAATAAAGCAGCACAAAGAATGTTAATTTGAAGAAGCTTACCTTCGAATTCGGCCTCCAACTCGGTCTTTTCGAGGCTGACTGCCTCCAGCTGGACCTGGAGCGAGTGGACCTCCGACGAATTTTCTACAAAAACAGAAGGCTATTAGCGACCGAGATTAGTACAAAATCCATAAAGAAATTGGGAAGATTGGACTTACTCCTGACTGAACCACGGAGATCGAGGTTTTCCTCCCGGAGCTCGGCTATCTCCTTCCTCAGAGCCGCCTCCCTCGACGCGGCCTCCTCCTCAGTGGTCTTTAGTTTCCGCTGGACCTCCTCCAAGGAGTTCAGATGAGGAACCAGTTTCTCCAGCACCTCGGACTTCGCCATGGATCGGCAATACTCCTTCTGCACGCGAGATCCAAAGTTGACCGACTGAAGAGAAGCAATAATACAACAATAGAAGAAAGATCAAGGCTTACGTTGAGTAGCCGAGTTGCCTCGTTTAGGCTGTTGATGAGGGCATCCCTTTCTTCGCTTTCGGCTTGCTTGTCCAAGATGATGCCCTGCCTCTGGCCTTCCGAGTCTTGCCACTCGATTTTAATCGGGGGAACCCAGGTTTCAGAAGACTGTAACCTGGGGATTTCCTCCACTGTGGCTGACAGATTAGGAAGAACAGATTAAGACACAAGAGATGCGAGCTAAAGATTAAAGACAAGATTTGGCCTCAAGACTTACCGGCTTCAGTAGCTGCACTTTTGGGTGGAGTAGCCCGGCTGGCCTCCTTCCTCTGGCTTCTCACCCACTGGTCCTCAGTCGGAGCACTCTGAGCCACAGCCAGGGGCTTCTCCGTAGCCGACTGGTTCCCAATCGGAGCGTCCCGGCTGGCAGTCGGGGGCTCCTTCCTCGGGATGTCCTTCTTTGAAGGTGAGGGCTTCCTGCCCGAAGCGCTATCGCTTGGGAGAAGGCCCCGAGGCCTTTGTTCCACAGGCCTAGGTGCCTCGGGTGCAGCAGCTGGAGTAGGTCCCTCGCCCTTCCCGGCAGGATCTATGTCCTGGGGCCTCCTGCAACAACAAATGCAGTAAGGATGAAGACAAAGAAAATTTTCAACAAAAAGGTTCGGACTTCCAGTCATGAAGCATACCTGGACGACCAGCGGATCTTCGGCGCCGTTTTCGGCGATGGCCTTGGAGGGGTCGCTTCTGCTGGAGGAGCCGGGACATCGTCGTCCGAGTCATCGATGACGAGCCTCCTCTTGCTCGCCCGCTTGTTGGTGTCCTCACTCGGGGCCGCCCGTTTCTCGACTGGATCGCTTTGAATTTTTATCCCGCCAGTCGGCTTCTTGGCAGGGCGAAGCGGCACGTCATCATGAGGCACCCTGTATGGTTTTAAGATAACAGAAACGTTTTCCTGCAAGAGAAATTCTCACAAATACTAAGAGGCATGGCATCAAGGTTGCAAGACAATACAAAGAAGTCAGTCGGCTTACCGGAGGAGGAGGTCGATGGATGTTGAAGGGAAGAACCGGCAGAATGAGGGCACGCTCGACTGCAATTCCAGTCGAGAAGATCTTGTACATCCGGATCTTCAAGATCTCGTAACTGAGTGGATCTTGGTCTTCCCGATTGGGGCCCTTCCCGCCTTTGTACTCGAAGGCTGGCTTCGACCGCTCCTTGATTGGAGCCAGTCGGCACCTGATGAAGTGCCGAGTGATCTGCTCGCCGCGAAGACCTTTCTGCTTCATCGCCAGAATCTTCGCTAGAAATTTGTTGGCCTCATCCCAATCGTGAGCCACTGAAAGAGTGCTCCAAGTCTGCCTGGGTACAGGGGAAAGGCCGACAAAGGCTGGCAGGCTGGGTTCGAGATTGCTGATATAGAACCAGCCCGCATGCCATCCCTTGTTGGAAGATTTCAAGGGAAGAGAGAAGTACTCCTTGCGGAGAGATCCGCGGAGTTGAAAACCCGCCCCACCAACAATGCATGGGTGGTCCTTATTCGGATGCGGTTTGAGGTAAAACATGCGGCGTAAGTGTTGGAAGTGGGGGAGGATGCCAAGGAAAGCTTCACATACGTGGATGAAAAGAGCGATGTGAAGCATAGAGTTGGGGTTCAGATGATAGAGCTGGAGACCATAGTAATCCAAAAGCCCCCGAAAGAACTCAGAAGTGGGGAGGCTGAACCCGCAATAAAAGAAAGAGGTAAACACAACAAGCTCACCGGTATTTGGGGTTGGGAAATCTTCACCCGTCGCCGGGCACCAACCCACGATCTCCTTGGGGGGAAGCACGCCATGCTTCACCATCTCCTTGAGGGTAGATTCCCTCACATCCGATGTGGCCCGTTGGTCGAAGGGGATTTTCTTTTCATCCGCCATGAGAGTGGTTTGGGTGGGAAGTGGATCTGGTCGGAAAGGATGGGGCTTGAGCAAGGAATCTTGGGAGTTGGCTGCGGAAGCTGGTTTGTGGCAAGAAGCAAGCTCTTGGGTGGATGGATTCGGGAGCGCGCGAGTCTAGGGTTTTCCGCAGGGAGCTGGTGAACAGCGCTGCGAAAAGAGGAAATTTTTGGGAAGACGAAGTGGCGGGGATGACCTCGAGGCTTTATAGAAATATTTGAGGGTTGCGCTAGGTTTTCTTGTGATTGGCCGAGCCCATGAGAGAATCTGCGGCCCAACTAAGGTGTGGCTCGACGCGTGTCTTTTGGGACTTAAGCGGATGAGCTTAAGCAGATTTGCCTTGGCAATATGCACGTGTCCGAATGCCCTATACCTTTGGAAACCCTTTCATACCGCGGTTTGCCTGACTTCATGAGAAGCTGGCACGATGCAATTTGGGAGGTGACCGACAGCTAAGCTTTTCATAGCTGCCTTGATGACAAAGGCTGTTTGGTTTTTTAGCATTTGATTAAGTGATTATATCAATGCTATCTTCCACCTTGGTGAAGATCTTTATAGATTGAGACTGGTATTATGGCAAGAGCTATTTAATAACTCGATTGAAAAACTCGTTTTCCCATGAGGGACGATTAAAATATTTGTTCCGAAATGACTCGGGCAGACCCATTCGGATAAGCATGAGCTTACCGAGTGCTTTCCACCCATGAGGGTTGATTGAATTATTTATTCTGAGATGACTCGGGCAAATTCACTCGGATGAGTATGAACTTGCCGGGTAATGAGATTTTTATGATTGCTTTAGCATGAGCTAAGCATTACATGAGGATGATTTTTTGTAGTTCTTGACTATACGTTTAGTCTAATTTTGACTAATCATATAGTTTGGGGCTACACCTAATTAGGTGCATCAAGAGATGCACCTAGATATTTATTTTTGAGAATTTTTTAGATATTTTCCAGCCCTTCACAGTCTTTGGAGCCACTCGGGAAGATTCGGGCACAGATGATGAAATCACTCGGCGCCAGAAGCACTCGGCCAAAGAGATTTTTGGTAGCGTGCTGTTTTGGTTTGAAGTTAAGTTGTCTCGTCGACTGAAAAGGACTCGGGGGCTACTATGGAGATTATTGCAATCAGGTATCTACATGGCAAGCTTATCCGACTGGAGGTAGGGATAGATTGCGCCTGCCATATCTGTAAACCAAACATGACTTGGGTGTTACGTTGCCGATTGAGATAAGGCAACGACCCATAGTCGCGGTTTGGTAAGATTGAGGAAACCAACTTAGAGTAAGGTTGGGTTTCCGATCTGTAAGCCCGTCTCCCAAGACTATATAAGGGGGGTAAGGAGCATCCCTTGAGGGATATCCGATAGGCGATAGCAGACATCATATGCTTTATGAGCCTTTAGCTTCCAGCTTTTAGATCACGAGATCAATAAAGACACTCGGCGGATCGAATCCACCGAAACAGGAGTAGGGTATTACCTCAGGAGAGGGCCTGAACCTGTCTAAATTCCTTTCTCCAATCTAACCCACTGTGCTTGGCGATCTTGACTGCACCCCCAAATTTCTATTGCCGAAACCAAGTTTCGACAGCTATACCCCCGAGCTGACATCGAAGCGGTTGCCGAAGGGTGGCCTGCCGGTGTTGAGGAGGGCGACGTCGATGACATCTATGCCACTGTGGAGCCAATGGCAGAGAAGATCGTAGCCGATATGCAGCTGTAGGTTAGGGAGACCTCGGGCCCTATGTGTGATCATCACCCCGCAAAATACAATGAAGAAAACTTTTTTAGTCTCATTTGTATGCCGCATGTGATTCACGATATGTCCGATATGAAATTTTTTCTTTGGACACCCGACACACCACTATGTGACAGATCGTCTGAGCGACTTTGTCCTTCAACAGTCCAAATCCGGAGGGCAGGTAGCCAAGCTCGGGGGAAGCTACCACTTCAGGTAGTTCGTGCCGAGCAACTTAGAGGTCAGGGTCGGGACTACAAGAAGCTTTCGGGCAGAAGTCTCGACCATGTTACGAACTTCCGTCACTTCAGGGCAATGGATTTTGAGGACTCGCGCATGGGCTTCCGAGCTAGCCCATCGTCGGGGTTGGGACTACTGTAGGCTTTCGGGCGATAGTCCCGACCGCATGGCCGACCTTCACTACCCTGGGGCAGTGGCTTTCACCCACTCGAGGGCTCTCTTCCAGGCGAATCCCTGGTCGAAGCCGAGGCCGCTTGCTACCCCCAGGAGTGGAACCAGTCATCTCATCGAATTTCACTCGCCTTCGGGTTGTGGTATCCTTAACACCGCCCGTGGCTTCTGGGCCACGATAGGAACAACACGAGGACTACTGTATGCTCCCAGGATGTGAGCCCGTTGGGTCCAAAAGAGCTTTTGTTAGATCACCGGGCTATACTCAAGTATCTTTCCAAAGATTGGCACCATGAAATCGATGGAGAAGGAAAGCGCCATCAAATCGCCTAAGATGAACAACAGCGCCTCTACCTGGCGCACCAACTGTCGACTGGTGGGTCGGCTGTCCTCAAAGGGGGGTGCCCAAAGAGGTGAAAGAGAACGGAAGAGAAGCTGTTCCCCAATGGATCCGATGGTCAACTCGAGTCTGGAGACGAGCCAAAGAGTAAGACACAGTGAATTATACTGGTTCAACCCTCTTGAAGGATAATAAGCTTACGTCCAGTGTTCTTTGTTGGGGTGTGTGATGAACAAGAGTTATAAGGAGGAGTTCTTGAGGCTTGAAGCAAGATGGCCAATAACTTGGAATGAGAATGGTGGAGAGCGATCCCCTTGGCCCCCTTGCCCTGCTCTCCCTTTTATAGCTCAAGGGGGACAGTTACAAGAGAACTTGGGTGCCAACAAAGCTATGTCTAACATGCTAAAAGGTGAGTACAAAACAACATCTGAAAAGGGACAAAACGGTCTGCTAGGTCCTATACACCGTGGACAAAACGGTGTGCTCTCTCTCTCTCTTGTCTTGGGATACCTGTACTGTGCTGTCGGGTGACGTCGGTCTCTGTCGGGGCTGTCTCCTCCCTCTTCATTCTTGCACACCAAGTCTTGTCCCGAGGATGGTCGAGGTCGGGCCATAGTTGACGAGGTTGGGAGAGGAAACCAAGGTCGGACTGGGGGTTAGGTTGGGACGTCCGACCCCGCAGGAGGGGGTCGGGCCATCGACCACGTCCCGAGGACTCTTGGTTTTCACTTCAGTGGGACATAGATTCCAGTCCACAGGGTATCCCAGGGTTACACCCCCCACATTAGCCCCCGAGCCTAAGGAGGAATGAAACATCCATACTTAGGATCAAAATTTCTTCTTCGCCTCCGTCCTCAGAGGATCCTTAAAGCATCGAGCCAAGGTTTTGGTAGGTGCACCACCAGTTGCACCTGCCAGGTGTAGCCTCGAGCCTAAGAGCCTAAGGTCCTTAGGGTTTAGTTTTCTTCCAAGGTGCTAGTCCGTTGCATGTTGTCAAGGTTTTGGGAATTATTGGTTTTTACAAGTGCACCGCCCAGGTGTACCTGGTAGGTGTAGCCCCCGAGCCTAGGGACGGATGACACATCCGAGCCTAGGGTCAAGTTGTCTGAAGTGTCCTTTGTTCGCCTTCTGACTTGAGTATAGCCCAGTGATCTAGAAAAAGCTCTTTTGGACCCGATGGGCTCACTTCCTGGGAGCATACAGTAGTCCTCATGTTGTTCCTATCGTGGTCCGGAAGCCACGGGCAGGTTTAAGGATACCACCACCTGAAGGTGAGTGAAATTTGAATAGATGACTGGTTCCACTCCTCGGGGTAGCCAGTGGCCCCGGCTCTGACCGGGGATTCGCCCGGAAGCCAGCCCCCGAGTGGGTGAAAGCCACTGCCCCGGGGTAGTGAAGGCCAGTCGTGTGGTCGGGACTACCACCCGGAGGCTTCTAGTAGTCCCGAGCCTGACCAAGGGTCGGCCTGAAATCCAGCCCCTGAGTCGGTGATTGCCACTGTCCCGAGGTAGTGGCGGTGGCCGGGACTACCACCGAAGGCCTGTATTAGTCGGGACTACCGCCGAAGGCCTGTATTAGTCACGGTCAGCGAAGTCAGAAGGAATTCTCCCGAACCTTATCGCCAATCGATTACTTGGCCTTGAGGCCTGCTTCTCAACCGTGGCCCCCCTGACAATTTGATCGAGGGTGCCCGTCATGTCTTATCAAGGGACCACGGAAGTTGGAGCGGCACAACGGCTAACTGTGCTTCCACTTGCCCACCTTTCCCGAAGCGTCAAACAAAGTTGACAGCTAAGGTGAGAGAAAAGGGGAAGCGCTTGCTGGCGATTTCTATGGAAGTTGTAACGACAACCTTACGCGTGCCGTTACATGCTCCCGAAGATGGATGGTCAGGATCCAGCGCCAAAGTGACGTGGCCTACCAAAGAGGGTGGTTAGCGGGCACACCTCGGACGCTTCGCGTCCGTCATTGACAGCATCGTTTGCTTTTCAAGATTGACGCCGCCTGACCCATCGTTGCCCCTTTATAACTCTTGCCACCGCCCGGCTTCCTCTTCTCCTTCGTGCTACTTTTCCCTGTTGAAGAAATCCCAAAGACTTCTGTGACTCCCGTTCTCGTGCGTCCACCCTGGCTCCCCCTCACTTCAACCGCCAGAGTCGCCATCCCCACTGTCGGTGCATTGTCTGCTATCTCAAGGGTCGCAGAAGAGATTGAAGAAGACATTGAAGAAAACATTGAAGAAGGCGGAGAGGATTCCGTCGGCAGGCTGGGACGAAGCCAAGGCTGTCTCGACCTACACTCCCTCACGGGCCAAAAGGGTGATGATAGATGGGTTGGAGCGACTGGGCATCCTCCCTGATTGGAGCATCTCCCTATGGCACCCTGCTCAGGGTTAAAAGTTCCTAACCTCGGAAACCAGTGAGTTGGTGGTTTTCTTCGCTTTCCTTCTTTGCGGCTTAGGGTTCTGGCCCATCTTTTCGTCTGGGGTCTACTCGAGCACTACAGTATCGTGCTCCCCAACTCCATCCTCCAAATTTTCATCTTCATCCATCTCTGCGAGGCCTATCTCGAGATATACATGCATTTTTCTCTTTTTCATCATTATTTCTATGTGTGGTGAACGGGGATTGGTGGAGTCATTGACGGGCCGGAATCCAATTTCAGGTAGGGATGTCAGAAAGCTACATCCTCGTCGGTGCGACCTCATCAAACAAGGGCTGGCACGCTGAGTGGTTTTACATTGGGAACCACGAGCCAGTGCTCGTTGCCGACACCCATGGAGCCGACCCTCAATCCTCAACTGGATGTCCACCCCTCGCGCCTGCGATTAGGACCAGGTCGATGAACTCGTCACCTTGGTCCAGGATCTGAAGAAGTAAGGCCTGACCAGCGCCCAAGTGGCACTCAATTTCGCCCTCCGCGAAGTTTAGCCTAGAATGGAAGGGGCCAACGTGGCATACCTATGCGGGGGCCGCCAAGGTCCTGAGAGGACAGTCCCCATCGAGTGCATGAATCAGCGACTTTCAGGCTTTTCCACGGCTCGGTAGACTTCAGTGCGGGAGGGCTGGCTCCTTTTAGTGTTCTCAACCCTCGACCCAAGGTAAGCTCGACCTTCCTTTTCGTCTTCTTGTCTCGATTGAACTTTTGCGTTTTTGCCTGAAACCTCACCTGCCAGGAGTCAGCACTGACAGGGTCGGGAGGTGTATGTATCCCTGGCCCCGATTCCCGGTGTACACTCGATTGAAAAGCCAAGGGCTCAGAGTCCTCTGGTGAGGCCGAAGAGGAGGGGGAGGGAAAGGAGCTTAGGCTCCTCTAGCAGCAGCTAGGAACTAGCGAGGCGGCATCGGGGGGAACTAAGCGAAAGCTAGTGCTTTCCTCCTCCGAGGAGGAGTGGAGCAATGACTCGTCCGAATTGGACATGTCGAGACCGAGGCCAACCTCGCCACCAAGGAATGTGGTGAAGCGGATCGGTGTAAAGTTCAAGGCCTTCACTTCGTAAGTACAAACCTTGACTCCGACACAACTCTCTTCTTCTATTTTTGTTTTGATTATTCTTCCCGATCAGGCCCACCGAAGATGCCAGGCCTTGCATCGAGGCATACTCGAGGGCAACCGAGGTCGCTGCACCGAGCGTCGCGGGGGGTGCAGGCTCTGCTCAACCCGTCGTGGGCTCGGGGTCTGCGGCTCCGGTGGACGTTCGAGGGATGGAGTGAAGGATTGTGCGGAGGCTACGCAAGCCAAAAACAAAATTTTAACCGCGCAAACCAGGAACACTTGCAAGTAAGGGTCGATAGATCGTTACCGATTGGAGTAGAGTGCAGCGGAATAGCCAATCAGGGCAATCCGATCCGGAACAGTGTAGCCGATTCCCGGAGACAGCCGATTTGCCAATCAGCCGATTCGAGTCGTCCGGCCGCGTTCTCACACCTCGCTCCGATGCACCCGACCGCAGCCGATTCCACCACAGCCGATCGCTCCGATTGCAGCCGATCCGAAGCCGATCAAGAGCGCCCAACGTAGCAGCGCCTCTACCGGTATCCACACGTCCGGGGACAGAACGCCGTACACCCGTGTGCTAGCACGCGATGCAAGGCTAGGGTTTGGCTCGAAAGTGGGGAGGGTTTCCGAGGAGATTGATCTCGACGACTTCTGTTGCACGCGATGCAATTGACGTGTGGCAGCTCTCCACCCCTCCCTCCTTTATATAGAGTTGGCCGACGGGACTAGTGGCCGATTAGGACTCTATTTTTGAATCGGATCTCATCCGTATCTCATAGAGTTGGCTGCCCATACGTCGTAAGCCCATAGGACTCTATCCGATCGGATCCCTATCCGATCGAGCCGTATCCGAGTCCAACTCGAATGCCTGTTCTTATCCCCTTAAGCATGCGACCACGTAGGTTCGGGTATACTCGGTTTCGGCTATAGTCTAACTTAGCCGATCGTCGGCTCGAGTCCAACTCAGCCGACCGTCACGAGCGCGCCTAGCAGCACATATTGACACCATAGTATACAAGAATAATATCGGCTCGAACCTGTAATGTGTACACAAATCCCTTTGCCTCACGATACCGGTTAAGCTATAGGCAAGATGTGTGCCATCCCTTCAATAGCTTAACCATTCACTCGAACCGTATTGGATTATCGTCCGTTGATTGACTCCTCAATCAACTTAGCATGGCCATGCATTTCCATAATCCATTACCTCGAGGGCCCAGAGATATCTCTCCAAAGGAGGGGCAAATTCCATCTTGATCACTCACATCCCACTCCATGTTTCATAGCAAACCCGAAAACTACCTTTATAAGCTCCGATTACGGAATAGCGTTTGGTAGTCCCAAAGTAGGCTACTACACATGTTGGAATCCATGGTGATCTCGGGTCTAAGGACTTTGTACCAACACTACACCGAGACCAACTAATGGCACATTGATTCTGTAGTGTCTCATGGTGGGTCTATCCAACAATGTGTTCTCTAACACATATGTCCATGTTTATTGATTTGGTATCTCCATACCCATGATCTATGAGACATGATCATCAATCAATAAACATGCCGATCTTAGAATCATATCTGTTTCCAACAATACGACATATGATCGGGGATCATTTAGAAATAGATTCATACATATCGAGTCTCATAAATAAGTCACGTACTTATTGATCAATACAAGATGTCTATTTCATGGAACTGAATAACACTTTATTCATAAATACATAAACATTGACGTGATATCCAACATCTCCATGTTGCCTCTAGGGCATATCACTAACAATCTCCCACCTGCACTAGAGTCAATCATGTAAGTATATAATACCCATTGCTCTTGTGTGCGCCTCAAGCTTCGGCTGAGGGAGAGGTTTTGTCAGCGGATCGACTATGTTTAGATCCGTGTGCACTTTGCATTTCTTCACATCACCTCTGTCCACTATCTCGCGGATGAGGTGATATCGCCGAAGTATGTGTTTGGACTTCTGATGTGACCTCGGCTCCTTGGCTTGCTCAATGGCTCCACTATTATCACAATAGTGAGACATTGGACCAGTCACACTGGTCATCACACCAAGCTCAGAAATGAATTTCTTGATCCAAACAGCCCCCTTTGCAGCTTCCGAAGCAGCAATATACTCGGCCTCCGTTGTAGAATCCTGCTTGGAACTCTTTCAGCTGACTGCGCCTTTGTTTTGGCAGAACACGAACCCAGATTGCGATCTATAATCATCCTTGTCTGTTATGAAGCTAGCATCGGTGTAACCACTTACAACGAGCTCTTCTTCACCTCCATAGACTAGGAACATATCCTTAGTTCTTCTCAAGTACTTAAGGATATTCTTTACTGGCGATCCAGTGACCTTCACTTGGATCGCGATGTATCTCGCTCGTAGCACTCAAAGCATACGAGATATCCGGACGTGTACAAAGCATGGCATACATGATGGATCCAATTGCCGAAGCATATGGAACCATACCCATCTTATTCCGCTCATCATGTGTCGAGGGCACCGATTCTTGCAAAGATTAATGCCATGTGACATGGGCAAGAATCCTTTCGGGAATCATGCATGTTGAACCGTTCAACACCTTGTCAATGTATGTACTTTGGCTTAATCCAATTAGCCCTTGGATCTATCTCTATAGATCTGAATGCCTAATATGTATGTGCTTCCCCTAAGTCTTTCATGGAAAAACTATTTTTCAATGAAGACTTGACGGATTCTAGCATAGGGATATCATTTCCAATCAACAATATGTCATCCACATATAAGATTAGAAATACAATTGCGCTCCCACTGACCTTTTTGTAAACACAGGCCTCCTCTTCGTTTTTGATGAAACCAAACCCTTTGATTACTTCATCAAAATGAATATTCCAACTCCGAGATGCTTGCTTCAATCCATAAATGGATTTCTGTAGCTTGCATATCTTTCCAGGCGATTGTGGATCGACAAAACCCTAAGGTTGTATCATGTATACATCCTCGCTTAGGTTTCCATTTAGGAAAGCCGTTTTGACATCCATCTGCCATATCTCATAATCGAAATATGCAGCAATCGCTAGGATAATCCGAATAGATTTAAGCATTGCGACGGGCGAGAAGGTTTCATCATAATCAACTCCTTGAATCTGTTTAAAACCTTTCGCCACCAATCGCGCCTTATAGATGTGAACATTTCCATCCATATCGGCCTTTTCTTAAAATCCCATTTACACTCAATGGTTTTGACACCATCGGGTGGATCAACCAAGTTCCAAACTTGATTGTCGTACATGGATTCTATTTCGGATTTCATGGCTCCAAGCCACTTGTTGGAATCGGGTCCCACCATCGCTTCCTCATCTTAGGCTCATCGTTGTCCAACAACAATATATCACGTTGTTCCGCACTGTGTACTGTCGGGCGCACGACGTGATCTTTCGACCTCCGTGGGGTGGTGTAACTACAACCGGTGGCGCAACACTTTGCTCCTCTGGTGTGGTTACGTGGTCGCTGAAACATTTTCGGTGTTTCTTGAACTTCTTCAAGATGCACCTGCTCCCACTAACCCTTCTTGAAAGAAACTCTTTCTCCAAGAAGACACCGTGTCGGGCGACAAACACTTTGCCTTGTTCCCGATTATAAAAGTAATATCCCTTAGTTTCCTTAGGATATCCCACAAAGAAGCACTTGTCGATTTGGGTGTGAGCTTGTCGGCTAAACGTTTTACATAAGCTTCGCATCCCCAAATTTTGAGAAAAGACAAACTAGGGGTTGCCCTGTCCATATCTCATATGGTGTCTTTTCAACTGACTTAGATGGAACTCTATTTAGTGTGAGCGCAGCTGTTTCAAGAGCATATCCCCAGAAGGATAACGAAAGATCACTTTGGCTCATCATCGACCATACCATGTCCAACAAGGTGCGATTTCTTCGTTCGGACACTCCGTTCCATTGTGGAGTTCCTGGCGGAGTCAACTGTGGAACAATTCCATAATCTTTCAGATGATTACCAAACTCTTGGCTCAAATTTTCCCCTCCACGATCTGATCATAGAAACTTGATTGTTTTCCCTAAATAATTCTGTACTTCATTCTGGAATTCTTTGAATTTTTCAAAGGATTCGGACTTATGCCTCATTAAGTAGATATAACCACCTCTGGCTGTTGAGCTCATTGGTCCACATACATCAGTATGTACGAGTGCCAACAAGTCACTTGCTCTCTCACTATGTCCCGTGAAAGGTGCCTTTGTCATCTTACCAAGTAAACAAGACTCACATGTCTCAAATGATTCAAAATCAAAAGAGTGAAGCAATCCATCCTTATGGAGCTTCTCCATGCGTTTTTTATTTATATGGCCTAAGCGACAATGCCAGATAAACGTGGGGTTTATATCATTAGAGAGTTGCCTTTGTGTATTAATGTTATAGATGGGAGACGCTTCAAGATTCAAAACGTATAATCCATTCACCAATGGAGCATGAAAATAGAACATATCTTTGAGATATATTGAACAACCATTGTTCATTGATCTAAAATCATATCCTTCTGCTTGCAAACATGAAGCGGAAATAACGTTTTGACATAGTGTTGGAACACAATAACAATTATTTAATTCCAAAACTAATCCTGAAGGTAGATGAAGTGGTACTGTGCCGACAGAAGCGTAGCAACGCTTGCTCCATTGCCGACCGCGCGGGTTCACCTCGTCCCTTCTTAAGCCTCTACTTCTTGTCATTCCCGCAACGATTTGCAAATATGAGCTACGATCCGGTATCAAATACCCAAGAGTCGGTAGGTGAAGTAGCAAGATTAATGTCTATAACATTAATACTGGCGAGAAGTCGTACTTTGCTTCTTTTTGAGATCCTCCATGTACTTCTTACGTTCCTTTTCCAGTGGACTGTCTCCTTGCAATAGAAGCAAATGGCATCGATGCCGCCGACCCCTTCTTGCCCTTCTTTGCATTAGAGGCACTCGCGATCTCATCGGGAGTTAGCTTCCTCTTGGTGCAAAGTTTTTGACAGTGGTTTGTGCTTAGCGTTCGCATCATCATCACATGATGATCGTTTTTCTGGATACTCTCCTCATGTCTTTAGCATCCCATGCAATTCAGCCAAGGTCTTATCCATATTTTTCATGTGATAATTTAATATGAATGGCTCGAAGCTCGAGGGAGCGACCGGAGAATCATATCGTAGCCAACTCTTGGCTAAGGGAAAACCTAGTTTTTCCGGACTCTCAATGTAGCCAATCATTTTTATCACATGTGGACCGACGGGATTCCCTCAACAAGCTCGCACGCAAACAAGGACTTCGAGGTGTTGAACCTCTCGGCCCGAGCTTGGTTCTCAAACATACCACGCAGTCCCGAATAATAGTGTGAGCATCGCTGCTCTCATATTGCTTCGAAGCTCGGGGACATTGTAGCAAGCATGAGACATTATATCTAGGGCATCATTAGTGTGCTTCTCGTAAGCCCTCCTCGTGCGATTGCGGTGGCATTATTAGGCAAATCCTCGGGATAGGGTACTTGAAGAACGTACTCCTTACACTCTTGCTTGAGAACAATTCTCAAGTTGCGATACCAATCCATAAAGTTTGTTCCGTTTAATTTTTCCTTTTCGAGAATAGATCGCAAATTAAAAGCACTGGGTGTAGTATTAGCCGCCATTTATTCTACAACAGAAAAAGCAAAGTTTAGCACAATGTTTACGCTATGTCTATTGTTAAACAATTTAACATTAGACTCCCATTACGTATTTTATACCTTCCCTCTAGGTTACGTATTGGGTCAAGATCCACATGTTAGTTACTTTTCTAGTGAGCTTTGGCATCACTCCTAGAAAATTAATAACATCGGTTAGCAACTCCTTGCTAATCACATCTCTATGTGACTCTTGTTGTTGGTGTGGCATCTCCATGCCCCGGCGCCAACCTATGCCCCAAGGCCCAAAACTGTTTTGATAGCCTTGTTAAGTAAACCAAATGCTCTGCTGTATATGTCCGACATATACCCCTCGTGTTATGATAGAGAATTACACTCTGCTTTGGCAGACCCACCATTTATGAGCATAAGGGTGACGGGTGCAACATTTGGAAGGGCATCATTACTACTTAATTTTGAGAGGGATTCTATCCTATCAAACAAACATATCACTTATATGAAAGCAAGTAGAATAGCATATAATGAAATAGTATGGCCCCCTTCACATGGTGATCTCCATCTCCATGTCGCCGCTGAGGATCTCCATCTTCGGTACCATCTTCCAATGTGCATGATGCTTGATTTCTTCAAACTAAGCTACTACTATAGAAGCTCTAATTGAAGATTACATCGACTCACAGGTCGTGAAAGAATATTACAAGCATTGCACGTATGAAAGAATATTACAGGGATTGCACATATGAAAGAATATTACATGCATCACATGCATCTCATACATACAATAGGGCCATACCATCTCAAAGCATTCTCTGCAAAAACAAGTTAGGCGTAAAAAACGTTTTATACCTATTGCACAGAAACGACATCGAGACGACCTAAAGGTGGGCGCACACGGTGGTCCCGCTAGCCGGTTAGCGGGTGGGGGGGTCGAGAGGGAAGCCGCCCCCTCGCGGGCTTCTGGAACACCACACGAAATTCATAGATCCAATCTATGAAATCGCTTACGGAAACCATGTCGGCATAATCATATTATGTCGTCCCAATACACTATCAAGGGAGATGGTTTGCGTAGGCGCGAGGCAGCTAACAAGATCGGACTACGAGATAGCTTCGGCATAATCACATTATACTGTTCCGATACACTATCAAGGAACGCTATCTCGAAGCCGACTCGAACCGAGTTCTATGGATATTGCTTCGACGTAATCACATTACGCCGTTCCGATACACTATCAAGGAACGCAATTACCATGAACTCTCCTCAACAAATCCCGTAAAGCCGATTAATCTAATCAACCCGTGTGCAAAACTTGTTCATAATCCAATCTAAAACCCGAACTAAGCAAGATTAGCTCTGATACCACTGAAGGGTTATGCGGAAGCTACGCTAGCCGAAAACAAACCTTTTCTAGCGCGCACACCAGGAACTCTTGCAAGTAAGGGCCGATAGATCGTTACCGATTGGAGTATGCAGCAGAAATAGCCAATCAGTGCTATCCGATCTGGAACTGTGCTGGCCGATGATAGCCGATTCCCGCAAGCCGACAGCCGATTCCTGGGGACAGCCGATTCGCCGATGTAGCCGATTCGTCGAGTCGTCTGACCGCGTTCTCGCGCCTCGCTCTGATGCGCTCGGCCGCAGCCAATTCCTAGCCGATCAATAGCGCGCAATGTAGCAGCGCCTCTACCGGTATCCACACGTCCGGGAACAGAACATCGAACACCCGTGTGGTAGCACGCGATGCAAGGCTAGGGTTTGGCTCGAAAGTGGGGAGGGTTTCCGTGGAGATTGATCTCAGCGACTTCTGTAGCGGATTCGGTTCAATGCGATACAGCAACTTTCCACCCCTCGTCCCTTTATATAGAGTTGGCCGACTGGGACTAGTGGCCGACCAGGACTCTATTTTAAATCGGATCCTATCCGAATCTCACAGAGTTGGCCGCCCATACGTCATAAGCCCATAGGACTCTATCCGATCAGATCCCTATCCGATCGAGCCATATCCGAGTCCAACTCGAATGCATGTTCTTATCGCCTTAAGCGTGCGACCCTGTAGGTTCAGGTATACTCAGTTTCGGCTATAGTCCAACTTAGTCGATCGTCGGCTCGAGTCCAACTCAGCCGACACATCCCGACGGCGCCTAGCAACATATTGACACCATAGTATACAAGAATATAATATCGGCTCGAACCGTAATGTGTACACAAAACCCTTTGCCTCACGATACCAATTAAGCTATAGGCAAGATGTGTGCCATCCCTTCAATAGCTTAACCATTCACTCGAACCGTATTGGATTATCCGTCCGTTGATTGACTCCTCAATCAACTTAGCATGGCCATGCATTTCCATAATCCATTACCTCGAGGGGCCCAGAGATATCTCTTCAAAGGAGGGGCAAATTCCATCTTGATCCCTCACATCCCACTCCATGTTTCATAGCAAACCCGAAGACTACTTTTATAACTACCCAGTTACGGAATAGCGTTTGGTAGTCCCAAAGTAGGCTACTACACATGTTGAAATCCATGGTGATCTCAGATCTAAGGACTTTGTACCAACACTACCTGAGACCAACTAATGGCACATTAATTCCTATAGTTTCTCATGGTGGGTCTATCTAACAATGTGTTCTCTAACACATATGTCCATGTTTATTGACTTGGTATCTCCATACCCATGATCTATGAGACATGATCATCAATCAATAAACATGCCGATCTTAGAATCATATTAGTTCCAATAATATGATATATGATCAGGGATCATTTAGAAATAGATTCATACATATAGAGTCTCATAAATAAGTCACGTACTTATTGATCAATACAAGATATCTATTTCATTGAACTGAATAACACTTTATTCATAAATACATAAACATTGACGTGATATCCAACATCTCCATGTTGCCTCTAGGGCATATCACTAACAGGGGCAGTAGCTGGGGCCATGGTCGGTCCAGTGGCAGAGGAGGGGGGGCTTAGCTGGTATCAGTTGGGACCGGTTCCCCCATATTGTCGAGGAGGAGATCGGGACCAAGCCGACCATGGTGGGGGCCTCCGACCCAGATGCCACAGGGTCTGTGGCTCAGCCGGTGGAAAGCGCCGAGGAGCAGCCCGACACAAGGATCGAAGAACCTGACCTCGGCGGTGTCGCTGGCCCGGAGGCCACCAGAATCGCGCTGGAGGTTGGGGAAGGCTCTGGGACCCAATCTGCACGTTTATCGGAGCTCGACCGCTTCTTTGCTAGCATTCGGGAGCTGTTTTTGGTGGACCCAGAATTCCTCGTCAGCAATCCAGAAGCCATGCTGACATCTTGTCATGCAGGAGGGCGCTCAACCCGCTCGACCTTCGGCAGTCGAGCGAGAGCTAGAACAAAAGCTAGAGGAGGCTTGTCGTCGTGAGTTCCCTTCTTCCATCCTTCATCCTTCCTCTTAAACCTCGAAATGACTCACGACATTTTGCATGCGCCGAGGAGGCCAATAGGCTAGCTGAGGTGTACCGGGCTGAGCGCTATAGCGCTTGTGAATTCCTTGGTCTTCCGAACAACGCCCTGAAGACGGCCGAAGCCGCCCGTGGCTTGGTAGAGGAAAGACATGAGAAAACCCAAGTCGACCTCGAGGCGACAAAGGCCAAGGTGGAGGGGCTGGCTCGGTGCAAGGCTGAGGCCAAAGCAGCCAAGGTCGAGGCTGAGACAACTAAGGACGAGGCGGAGGGTGCCAAGGCCGAGGCGAAGGCTGCCAAAGCCGAGGCTGAGGCAGCAAAGATCGGGGTGGAGAAGGAACTCTCCGCCACGGAAAGGTCGATGGTCGACCTAGCCAAGGAGCTAAAGGAGGCCAAGGCCGCCAAGGCTTCCGCGGAAGGTAAGCGCTAATCCCGTCATCCTCTTCCGCCTTCTTGATTTCCTTCGCTTGCCCTTACCCCGTTTCTCGACCTTGTTTTGTGTAAAGCACACCTCGATCTCCCTTCGACAAATCAGGCATATCAAGGAGCGCTTGGACGTGGCGAAAGCTCAATCAACCAAAATCCGACAAGGCGCCCTCGCCATTTTGAACAAGGGCGATCCCCAATTCCCGCCAGCCCGAGTCTGATGCCGAGTTTCCTTGAACGCCAGTAGGATGGCCCTCATCGCCTCGACATTTTCGTGAAGGATGCAGCGAAGGGTAGCATAACGGGGGCCCTTGGCATCCTGAGCCGCCAGTATCCCGAGGATAGGATTCCCCACCTCGGGGGGAGGCCGTCAAGTATGCATCCTGGCAACGTGGAGGATATCCTCGCTGAAGTTGAGGCGACCGCGGACGAGATCGCCGCCCTTCTAGACTTTTAGCCGAGGCTCCCTATAATGATCCCTATTAAACAGGAGAATTTTTGTTAAAGTTTGAACTTAAGGTCCTCTTTATTTTGAGAATTCTGCATTTTTTAGCCAGAGAAAATTTGGTCAAGCATGAGCAGAGGTAGCTTCGCCTATTCACATTGTTCTTGACACCCGAGCGTTCAGATAGCGATCTTGGCCCGCAAGGTCCAGGAGGATTCTCTAACCGGACTCCGATAGGTTGCAGACCGATCCTTAGTGCGGTTGTCGCTCGCTTTGGGAAATAGGCGAGTCTGAAGGTCTCAGAAGACCAAGTTCCCCGAGTAGTTTGATAATACGCCAAGCCATCACGCTTTGGAACCCAACCCAAGTCCAACTCCGGGAGGGAAAAAGTCCAACTCTGACCGGAGGGCATGAAATCAAGCCATTGCTACGGGCTGAGGCACATTGATCTCAGGGAGACTTGCCGGAACGTGAAGTTGTGTCAGACCCACCCAATATTCTTTTGACCTGGGAACCCGGACCATGAGGGGTCGGGGCCAAGAGTCTCATAGTTGGTCATAAGACCTTGCATGAAAGTTATCGGGTCGCTTAGAACATTTTTTGACGATCGGGAGACGACGCCGAGGCCCCGAGCAGCATGTGTTTACTCGACAAAACTTCCTTCCTGGGAACCCGGACCAAGAAGGGTCGAGGCCGCGAATCTCAAGGATGGTCATGAGTACATGCACGGAAGCTGTTGGGTACACAAAAGGCTGCTCGGCGGCTTGGTGGAAAGCAACAAACGTCATATGTGCAAGTACCAAAGTTGCTTTTGAAGATAAAAATGAGGAAAAAAGTATGAATCTGTATAGAAGTTGGTGTGGAAGAAGATCGCCATTAGATCGCTTGGTACAAAGAACAACGCACCTACCTGGCACACCAACTGCCGACGGGTGGGTCGGCAGTCGTCAAAGAGGGGTGCCCAAACAGGTGAAAGAGAATGGTATAGCAATTATTCTTCGATGGATCCGATGGTCGACTCGAGTCCGGAGACGAGCCAAAGGGTAAGACATAGGGAATTATAGTGGTTTGGCCCTCCCAAAGGATAATAAGCCTACATCCAGTGTTCTTTGTTGGGGTGTGTGATGAACAAGAGTTACCAGGAGGAGTTCTTGGGGCTTGAAGCAAGCTGGCCAAGAACTTGGAATGAGAATGCTGGAGAGCGATCCCTTGACCCCTCGCCCTGCCCTCCCTTTTATAGCTAAAGGGGGGCTGTTACAGGAGAACTTGGGAGCCAAGAAAGCTATGACTAATGTGCTAAAAGGTGAGTACAAACAACGTCTGAAAAGGTACAGAATGGTCTCCTAAGTCCTATACACTATGGGCATCTTGTGCTCTCTCTCTCTTGCCTTGGGATTGTTAGTGATATGCCCTAGAGGCAACATGGAGATGTTGGATATCATGGTCAATGTTTATGTATAAATGAATAAAGTGATATTCAGTTCCATGAAATAGACAACTTGTATTGATCAATAAGTACATGACTTATTTATGGGACTCTTTATGTATGAATCTATTTCTAAACAATCCCTGATCACATGTCATATTGTTGGAACAAATATGATTCTAAGATTGACGTGTTTATTAATTGATGATCATGTCTCATAGATCATGGTATGGAGATACCAAATCAATATACGTGGACATGTGTTAGAGAACACATTGTTGGATAGACCCACCACGAGACACTACAGGAATTAATGTGCCATTAGTTGGTCTCAAGTAGTGTTGGTGCAAAGTCCTTAGACCTGAGATCGACATGGATTCTGACGTGTGTAGTAGCGTACTTTTGGACTACCAAAAGCTATTCTGTAACTGGGTAGTTATAAAAGTAGTCTTCGGGTTCGCTATGAAACATGGAGTGAGATGTGAGTGATCAAGGTGGAATTTGCCCCTCCTTTGGAGAGATATATCTGGGCCCCTCGAGGTAATGGATTATGGAAGTGCATGGCCATGCCGAGTTGATTGAGGAGTCAATCAATAGACAGATAATCCAATACGGTTTGAGTGAATGATTAAGCTATTGATAGGATGGTACACACCTTGCCTATAGCTTAATTGGTATCGTGAGGTAAAGGGACTTGTGTACACATTACAGGTTTAGAGCCGATATTATATTCTTGTGTACTATGGTGTCAAAATGTGCTGCTAGGTGCCGCTATTGACGGTCGGCCGAGTTGGACTCGGGTCGAAACCGAGTATACTTGAACCTACAGGGTCGCATGCTTAAGGGGATAAGAACAGGCATTCGAGATGGACTCGGATATGGCTCGATCAGATAGGGATCCGATCGAATAGAGTCCCGATGGGCCGGCAACTCTGTATAAAGCGGCGAGGGGTGGAGAGCTGCGGGATTTTTTTTGCATTGCATTGAACCGAATCAAAACACACGCGGCTTCGGAATGACGTAATGTGATTACGTTGAAGCAATATCCAAGTACTAGGTTTGAGTCGGTTTCGGGATAGCGTTCCTTGATAGTGTATTGGAACGGTATAATTTTATTATGCCGAAGCTATCTTGTAGTTTGACCTTGATTGTTGCCTCGCGCCTACGCAAACCATTTCCCTTGATAGTGTATCGGGACGACATAATGTGATTATGCCGATATGGTTTTCGTGAGTGATTTCATAGATTGGACCTATGAATTTCGTGTGGTGTTTCGGGCGTTGCCCGGAAGCCCGTGAGGGGGCGGCCGTGTGTGTACCCCCTTACATGTCGTCTCGATACAATATCTCTACGATAGGTAGAAAACGTTCTACACCTAACTTGTTTTTGCAGAGAATGCTTTGAGATGGTATGGCCCTATTGTATGTATGAGATACATGTGATGCGTGTAATATTCTTTCATATGTGCAATCCCTGTAATATTGTTTCGTACATGCAATCCTTGTAATATTCTTTCACGACCTACGAGTCGATGTAATCTTCAATTATAGCTTCTATAGTAGTAGCTTAGTTTGAAGAAATCAAGCATTCGACACTCGTAAGAACGATGATAAAGATGGAGATCCTCTACACCGGCTATTCTCTATCATAACACGAGGGGGTATATGTCGGACATATACATGCAGAAGCATTTGGTTTACTTAACAAGGCTATAAAAACAGTTTTGGGCCTTGGGGCATAGGTTGGCGCCGGGGAATGGAGGTGCCACACCAACAACAAGAGTCACATAGAGATGTGATTAGCAAGGTGTTGCTTACCCATGTTGCTAATATTCTAGCAGTGATGGCAAAGCTCACTAGAAATTAACTAACATGTGGATCTTGACCCAATACGTAACCTAGAGGGAAGGTGTAAAATACATAATGGGAGTCTTATGTTAAATTGTTTAACAAAAGACATAGCATAAACATTGTGCTAAACATTGCTTTTTCTATTGTAGAATTATGGCAGCTAATACTACACCCAGTACCTTTAATTTGCGATCTATTCTCGAGAAAGAAATATTGAATGGAACAAACTTTATGGATTGGTCACGCAACTTGAGAATTGTTCTCAAGCAAGAGCGCAAGGAGTACGTTCTTGAAATACCCAATCTTGATGATTTGCCTAATAATGCTTCTGCTACTGTATGGAGGGCTTATGAGAAGCACACTAATGATTCCGTAGACATAAGCTGTCTCATGCTTGCTACAATGTCCTCTGATCTTCAGAAGTAATACGCGAGCAGCGATGCTCATACTATTATTCAGGGACTGCGTGGCATGTTTGAGAACCAAACTAGGGCCGAGAGGTTCAACACCTCAAAGACCTTGTTTGCATGCAGGCTTGTTGAGGGGAGTCCCGTCAGTCCGCATGTGATAAAAATGATTGGCTGCATTGAGAGTCTGGAAAAACTAGGTTTTCCCCTTAGCCAAGAGTTGGCTACTGATGTGATTCTCAAGTCGCTCCCTCCGAGCTTTGAGTCATTCATATTAAATTATCACATGAACAGTATGGATACGACCTTGGCCGAATTGCATGGAATGCTAAAGACGGCTGAGGAGAGTATCCAAAAAACAGTCATCATGTGATGATGATGCAGAAAGCTAAGCGCAAACCACCTGGCAAGAAACTTTGCACCAAGAGGAAACTAACTCCCGATAAGATCGCGAGTGCCTCTAACGTAAAGAAGGGCAAGAAGGGGTCGGCGGCTGTCACGCCCAGAAATTCAGACCCGAATTTCCGAAGCTATATGTGTATTAAAATCCTTGTCCAGGACCAGCTAGGGTACACATACGACAATTGTCGATATTACAGTTCCACGTCTTAGAAACATTACAAAAAAGATAACAAAAGAGCGGCGGAAAAAGGAAAATGGGACCTAAGCCTAAGCTTGACGCTGGCCACGTGGCTCCACCCACTCCATAGGCATCTTCCAGAGCGTAGGACAAAGCCTACTAAACTTCGTCTTCTTCTTCAGCTTCTGGCTCAGGCTCTGGTGAAGAGGCAAGGATGAGTACTTCCACGTACTCAGCAAGTCACACCGGAATGGGGAGAGAATGAATGCAGGGAAGACAAGGCTTTGGCTAAGGTTTGCTTTTGCGCAAACAGCAAGGGTTTTCCAAACAATAAGGATTTTGAACATAGTCAAAACAATAGTAATTTAAGTAATTAAGGCATTTTGAAAACCACCACTGCCAAACGTTATCCCCACGTTGCGACAGGCCCAACCCATCCACCAATACTAGTCATGTTCGCCCCATTACTTCGGGCATGGCTATTCGAATAGTTTTACTCTGATCAGAGGGGTGCAACTGTACCCACAAGACACAGCCCCACGACACGGTCTCCGTGCGCCAGAATACCACCATGGTACCCCGGAAAGGAAACTGTGATAGGACCTTTCGTATAAGCCCCCGCTACCAAGCAAACCCCACCAAGGTTTCACCCAGTGCCTCGGTGAATCCGGCAACCCAGCAACCCTTATACCGGGGCCGACTGAAAATCCATCCCGCTTATCCTTGCCGATGGGTTCGTCAGCTAGGAGAGACTATACTATGGGACCCACCTTACCCATTTTGGCTTGTGGTTTGCACGGTCATTCTCCCGAGGGGTCCCGTGAACCGGTCCTTAATTGCGATGGGCGCCACTAACCCAAACCATAGCGCCCACAGCCTACCATTTGTCATATTTTAGTTATTAATCTGGTTCACCAAGATCTTTAATTATTAATCATCTGAACAGATGTCCAGGAGAGACATATTAAGTGAGAATGACCCATTTAGTGAGCTAGTGAATCTAAGCCAGGCTAAGCATAACCTAGTCCTGAATGTAATCATATTATTTTCCCAAGTTTAGACAAAGGGTTTGGAGTGTCCAACCTAAGGCATAAACTAAATATATGGTGTACTATTTTCCATGAAATGACATTATAAAATACATGCAATTTAATAGAGTAAAACAGGTGTCTAGCAAAATGGGAGCAATATGATCAATAATATAGCATGACTTGCCTTGCTCTTCGACTTGGGGGACTTCAGCAACGACTTCGAAGTAAACCGACCGGGATCTACACGGCAAACAAGAAATTCAACAAAACAGGCTAAAAAGCTACTAAAACAGAGAACAAAACTATTTTTAATGGATTCTTGGCATTTTTATGAATTTAATGAAATTTGAATGGGCTAAAACGGAGGTCGGATTGAAAAGATATGATTTTTAGAAGTTTTCTGGGTTTTTTTACTAAAACAGAAAAATCCTTAATTGATTTATTGCGCAATAAAACCCGGGGGAGGCGTCAGCGGCTAGGGCTGATGTCAGCGGTCCGCGGGAGCGCCGGTCCATGGTGGACTGGGTCCACGGGCCGTACAAGGCGGTGCACCACGTGGCGCCGAGGTGGCGACCACGTGGCGTGCCACGCGGGCGAGCAGGGAAGGGATGGTGCCGATCGGTCGAAGCCGATCAGATGGCCGAGAGGAAGGGGCGCGGGGCGTGGTCGACCGGCATCGGCGGCCGGTGGCCGGAGGCCGGCCGGTGCCATTCGGGCGGCGGCGCGGGGCAACTCGAGAGGACGACATGAGCGGCCTAGAACGGAGGGGAGAGAGGCAGCTCACCGCGGGATTCGTCAAAGTTGGGGAAGTCGACGGCGACGGCGGCGAGGGAGACGGTGGAAGCTCGCAGGGAAGGGCGGCAGAGGGCGGACGGACGTCGGCGACGAGAGGGAGGCGGCGGCGAAGGCTGGAACGACTCGGGGCGTTGGGAAATTGCGGTCAAAGTCCGACGGCGAGCTCCGAAGCAAGGGCGCATGGTACGGGATCAAACGAGAGTGAGATTGGCTTGAGTGAAGGTGTGGGGAGGACGGCGAGGGTGCAGGGATGCTTAAATAGGTCGTGGGGAGGTCGGCGGCGACCGGATAAGGGCGGAATTACTCGCCGGAGTGAATGGGGAGAGAGAAAAGGGGAATTGATGGCCGGCGATCAATTCCGGCCATTAAGGGGCGCGGGAGCGATGGTCAGGGCTTTAATGGTCGGCGGACATGGAGGGGAGTAAAGGCGGCGAGATCCCGAGGCGCGGGGGAGGCGGGCGCGCGAGATTCGAGCGGAGAGGGGCGGTGGAAATGGCGCCAAGGCGGCCGGAGGTAGGGGACGACGGCCTGGTAGGCAGGCCCCACCTGTCGGCGTCCGTGGTAAAGGGAAGGTGAAATGGACTTATTCGCGGGCGCGAGGGACTAACGGGCAATGGCCTTCGGCTGGCCGTGAGCGAGAGAGAGATAGGCGCGCGTCGGCTGGGGACGGCCCGGTCTGCTGGGCCGATCGGTTGGGCGCGCACGGGGAGGGGATGGGCCGTCGGCTCGGGCCGGCGGCCCACGACCGATTTTTGGGCGGGAAAAAGGACAAAGGAGAGAGAAAAGATTTTTCTGGGATTTATTAATTCTTATTTTGATTTTAATTGGTTAAAAATTATTTCTAGTGCTCGAAAATTCCACTAAAAATCCTTTCTGTATTTTGACATGTAGAATTTAAGAAAAATCCTACCATGCCATTTCCACTTAGAATTTGGCTTTTAAAATTATTTGTTCTCTCTAGTTAATTCCAACGATTTTCTTTTGGATTTTAAAAAGGGGAAAACACCTCAGGGTTTTACAAACCTACCCCCCTTAAATGGAATCTCGACCCCGAGATTCGAAGGTACTAGCGAATAGACAAGGATGAGCGGCCTTTAGTTCATCTTCCCTTTCCAGGTGGCTTCTTCTTCGGAGTGATGAGTCCATTGAACTCGGCAGAACCTGATAACCTATTTCCAGGTTCTCCGCTCATTGGTTTCGAGGATACGTGCTGGTTTCTCCACATAAGTCAGATCTTCCTGGATTTTGATTTGATCCGGTCTGGCCTTTTCTTCCGGTACTCTCAGACATTTCTTGAGCTGGGAGACGTGGAAAACGTCATGGATTCCCGCCACGGTGGTTGGCAATTCGAGTTGGTATGCTACTTCATCTCGTCGCTCTTGAATCCGATATGGTCCCACATAGCGTGGTACCAACTTGCGTTTGGTTTGGAATCGGTGTAGTCCCCGAAGTGGGGTGACATGGAGATACACATAGTCTCCGACTTTGAAAGCTAGCTCTCTGCGGCGTTGTCTGCATAACTCTTCTGACGAGACTGTGCAACTTTCAGCCTTTCTCTTATGATTCTAACTTTCTCTTCGGCCTCACTTAACACTTCAGTCCCGAACAACTGACGTTCGTCGGTCTGATCCCAGAAAAGCGAGGTATGACACTTTCGTCCATAAAGTGCTTCGAAAGGTGTCATCTGTAAACTGGCTTGATAACTGTTGTTATAGGAGAACTCTACATAGGGCAGGCTCTTATCCCAAGCTCCTTCGAAATCCAGAGCACAAGCTCGCAGCATATCTTCCAAAACCTGGTTTACATGTTCTGTCTGACCATCGGTTTGTGGGTGATAGGCTGTGCTAAAATTCAATCGGGTGCCAAGTTCCTCTTGTAGCTTCTGCCAAAACTTGGAGGTGAACTGACTACCACGATCAGATACTATCTTCTTGGGTACCCCATGAAGACAAATAATCCTTGCAAGGTACAATTCCGCTAACCTCCTGCCCATATAGGTGGTATGTACCGGGATAAAATGAGCCACTTTAGTGAGGCGGTCGATGATAACCTAGATAGAATCGTGTCCTGACGATGTCCAAGGTAAACCGGTGATGAAATCCATCCCGATTTCCTCCCACTTCCATTCCGAGATTTGAAGTGGCTGTAGTAATCTGGCAGGCCTCTGGTGTTATGCCTTCACTCGCTGGCATACATCGCATAGTTCCACGAACTCTGCTATTTCTCTTTTCATGCTAACCCACCAAAACTTCTCCTTAAGGTCCTGGTACATCTTGGTACTTCCCGGGTGGATAGAATACTGACTCTGATGAGCTTCGGTAAGGATTAACTTCTTCAATTCCTTATCCTCTGGCACACATATCCTGTTGCCCATCCATATGGCCCCGTGCTCATCTTCCGTGAAGTCACGAGCTTTTCCAACCCTCATGTTCTTCTTAAGCTCAGTTATGTCGGGATCCGAGAGTTGAGCTATGCGAATTTGGTCTAAGAGTGTAGGTTGGGCTTCAAGAGCGGCCACAAATCTGGGTTCGACAATTCCTAGGTTTAGGCGCTGTAGATCCCGTATTAAATGTTCACATTTCCCTTCTATGTGAATAGAGTTGCAGTAACTCTTTCGGCTCAAAGCATCAGCTACCACGTAAGCTTTGCCAGGGTGATAGTGTATACTTAGATCGTAATCCTTGATCAACTCCAACCACCTTCGCTGACGGAGGTTCAAATCCGGTTGGGTGAAAATGTATTTCAGCCTCTTATGATCCGTATATATTTCACATCGATTATCGACGAGGTAATGTCGCCATATTTTCAAAGCATGGACAACAGCCGCTAGTTCCAAGTCATGTGTTGGGTAGTTAGACTCATGAGGTCTCAACTGGCGGGAAGCATAAGTGACCACTTTTCCTTCTTGCATCAACACACAACCTAACCCTTGGCGTGATGCGTCGCAATAGACTTGGAAATCCTTGGTTTGATCTGGCAAGATCAATACGGGTGCGGACACTAGTTTTCTCTTGAGAGTTCCAAAACTCTGGTTGCACTCGGCAATCCATACAAACTTTTCATCCTTCTTTAACAACTACGTCAAAGGCTTGGCAATCTTTGAGAAGTTCTCGATGAACTGACGGTAATATCCTGCAAGTCCTAGAAAACTCCTAATTTGGGTGACGTTTTGGGTGGAGTCCACTTGGTTACGCTTCCACATTGGAAAGATCTACTGCGACTCCTTGGGCATTCATGATATGTCTGAGGAATTGCACTTCCTTCAACCAGAAAGCACATTTGCTAAACTTAGCATAGAGCTGGTGGTCTCTTAACTTTTCGAGTACCAACCGGAGATGGTGCTCGTGTTCCTCTTTTGACTGGGAGTAGATCAAGATATTGTCGATGAACACTACCATGAACTTGTCTAGGAATTCCATGAACACTTTGTTCATCAAGTTCATGAAAAAGGCTGAGGCATTGGTAAGTCCGAAGGACATGACCGTGCACTCGTACAGACCGTATCGAGTGATGAAGGTGGTCTTGGGAATGTCCTCTTCTCGAATTCTTAGTTGGTGATAGTATGACCACAGGTCTATCTTTGAGAACACCTTTGCTCCCTTTAATTGGTCTTATCCTTTTTCTCCACAAATATTACTAGAGCACCCCAGGACGATGTGCTCGGCCGGATATAGCCTTTCTGTAACTGTTCATCTACTTGCTTCTTGACTTCTGCCAACTCATTGGCTCCCATTCTATAAGGTCTCTTGTGGATCGGAGCAGTGCCAGGGACTAGGTCAATCCGAAACTCTATTTCTCTTTCGGGTGGCATTGTTGTTAGGTCTTCCCGGAAGACTTCCGGGTACTCACAAACCACGGGAATATCTTCTAACTTAGCCTGGTCCTTCCCTTTCTCTTCAGGTTTCTCCTTAGCCGAGATCCGATTCAGACTTGCCACTACCCGCAACGGTATAGGGGAGCGGTAAATCACTTTCTTCCATTCGCCATTAGAAAGGGGGATCCTTGGATTTCTATTGCCACTAAAGGGCAAAAGTGGGCAGTGTCCAAATGTTTCCTGGGAGTTTGAACCCGCATGGGTATCTTAAGTTTTAACACCGACAACCCATGTGTCTCCACAAATGCTTTTGATATGAAAGAATGGGTTGCACCCAAATCAAACAGAACTGATGCATTAAAGGATTCACAGGGAACATACCCAGTATGACATCTGATGCGTCCTGTGCCTCCTCTTCCGAAGCATGATTCACTCTAGCCTGGATAAACCGAGGCGCGCGTTTTGGTCTTGGACACTTGTCTGTGAAATGTCCAGGTTCTCCACAGTTGAATCCGTTGCCGGGTTTGAATCATGAGTCCTTTGGCGGTACTGGCTTGGATTGAGGTTGCGGTTGTGCCGTTGGCGGACGCGGAGCCGGGTTCTGCTACGGCTGTCCGGGATGGCTTCCACTGGGTTGGAAATTCCCGGGATGGTATGGGCGACGTTGGCGAACGATCATAGTGGTAGGTCCACTTTGACCACCTGGAGTGAAACGCACCGTTGGGGATTCCCTTGCCGAGGTTGTGGCCTAAACTGAGTAGCCTTCCGTTTTCTGAGCATTTTATTGCATTGATCTTCTTGACGGATGGCTTTGTCGACTAACTTCTCGAAGTCGACATATTCTCCGGAGATGAGTTTGTCTGTTAACTCATCATCCAGCCCAGCCAAGAACTTTTCTTGACTCTCGGCGTTAGTGCGTACGTCCTCTGGAGCATATCACACTAAGCGATTAAACTCGTGCAGATACTCGGTGACAGTCCGAGTGCCTTGCTCCAGGGATCTGAACTCCCTCTTTTTCTGAGCTACTATCCCTCCGGGATGTGCGCCTTTCGGAATTGGTGGCAGAACTCTGCCCAAGTAACCGCAGGTGCATCTGCCTGATAGGTAACCAAGAAGTTGTCCCACCAGGCTGAGGCAAGGCCTTGGAGTTGGTAGGTGGCGAAGGACACCCTTTCTTGGTCCGTGCACTGGAGAAGGTCCAACTTCTTTTCTGTGGCGATGATCCAGTCATTAGCCTCCATGGGGTTGGTGGTGCTGGAGAAAGTTGGGGGTCGGACACGGAGAAACTCTAACAGTTAGTTTTGTGGGGGAGGTGGTGGTGCGAAGTGATCGTGTTGATTCTGGTTCTGCTGTTGAAACTGTTGCATCATTTGCAACTGCATCTGTTGATGCTGCTGTTGCATTTGCTGCATCATTGCAGCCATCATCTGGGTCTGGTTGGCTAAGACTTGAGCCAAAGTGATGTTCTCGGGTGGAGGAGGTGGGTTGTTGACATTGGTTCTGGTGTTGTTCTCAGCTGACTCAATGCTGGTGTTGGAACTGCCGTTCCTAGTGTTCACCATCGGAAGGAGCGGAACCAACAAGGCGGGAGAAGGAGTAAAACAGATTGGACAGAGAAACTGATCTTTATTACTTGTTTTGATCTGTTCTTTATTTAAAACACTTAAAACACACTCAACATCCTTAATTGGACAACCCATACCCACACTTGATACAGGTTGACCACTACCCACGCACAACACTCCTAACACACAGCAACTAAACAAAAAAGAAAACTAGGAAAACGGTAAACTAAGGGTGGCGACACTCTAGGGGTCGGAGCGGCTTCCGCGGTCGGAGGAGTCGAAACCACTCCTTTGGGAGTTCCCGTCTTCCTCTTCATTCGAGCAGCTTCGAGAGCTTGCTAATTCTTCTTTTCTCCCGAGGCTCTTGGAACTACCGCTGCTACTGCCTTTGCTGTTGCTGGACACGGAGATCCATCCACCTCCTCTGCTCAGGGCAGGGACCAGAGCAGGAGTAGGATCTAGCACTGGGGCGGGAACTGGGAAAGGTGGCGGTGCAGTAAGGGGAACCCTGGGCGCTAGCTGCATCCGCACCGGGGCCTTGGTATTCTTCCGCGGCGTGATCCTGATCCGAAGGATGTTGGGAGGTGGAAGTCCCTTCAGACTGGCGATTTCTCTCTTGAGACGATCCACTTCATCCTTCAAGCTCTTGATCATTAATATCTTCTGGTCATTCAGGGCCTTTGCTGCCATGTGAAGATCTGTGTGCATCTTATCCAGCCCTTCAATCACAGTCCTCATGTGAGAGAAGGTGGTGTCGTTCTCCCCTTCGGCAGATTGGAAAGAGTTGACCGCTGATGAACTTCCACGCCGAGGATGGTACCGGTTGGCAGAGTGGCGGAGATGATAGTCATGCATCTCCCTCATCCAGGCCAGCATCAGATACGCAGCCTCTTGGCAGGCATTCTCATCCGTTCCTCCCGAAGCAGTGACCACCATGTTCGGGATGTTGGTGCCGACGAACCCATGCATCTCCAGGCGGACTTGGTGGGGCAACTCGCTGCCGAACGGTGAGACGACAGTGTACTCGGGTGCATCCGGATAGCCTACTGCCAAGGCCATCCTCGCCAGCTCTGCGATGAAACCCTTCAAACCCTGACCGTTGTGGGTGACTGGGTGGCCTGCCATCTAGAGAAGACAAGGTAGAGGATGAATGCATGCTCAAATCCAAGTTAGATAAACGGTAAAGGACTCAAGTAAAGTAAACAAGAAAAAGAGGGTGTTGAGAAACATTTTTATGAGGCTAAGTGAAACTTCTAACGACATCCCCTAGATGATGTGATAATGCTTAAAAATAGATGCTTATTTATAATAAAATCAGCGACCATTCCCTCCTATCTTGACTTAGGCCTTAGCTCCCTTACAGAAACCCAACCGACGGTCGAATAAGAGAGCAAATGATTTTTTTTCAAATTTTAGCTTCAGAGTCCTATCACTTAGACTAACCTTTGTTTTGAAAGAAACTCAAAATTCTCCCCAATCCTGAGGAAACAAGATCCATTTTCCCGAAACGACTCCAAAAGCGAGGACTTATGCATATGAAAAGGTCCAGAGGGCTCCTAAGGTTTTTCCATTTGGCTTCTCCTACGGTCTGTAATTGGCTCTGATACCAACTTGTCACGCCCAGAAATTCAGACCCAAATTTCCGAAGCTATATGTGTATTAAGATCCCTGTCCAGGACCAGCCAGGGTACACATACGACAATTATTGATATTGCAGTTCCACGTCTTAGAAACATTACAAAAGAGCAGCGGAAAAAGGAAAAAGGGGCCTAAGCCTAAGCTTGACGCTGGCCACGTGGCTTCACCCACTCCACAGGCATCTTCCAGAGCGTAGGACAAAACCTACTAAACTTCGTCTTCTTCTTCAGCTTCTGGCTCAGGCTCTGGTGCAGAGGCAAGGATGAGTACTTCCACGTACTCAGCAAGTCACACCGGAATGGAGAGAGAATGAATGCAGGGAAGACAAGGCTTTGGCTAAGGTTTCCTTTTGCGCAAACAGCAAGGGTTTTCCAAACAATAAGGATTTTGAACACAGTCAAAACAACAGTAATTTAAGTAATTAAGGCATTTTGAAAATCACCACTGCCCAACGTTATCCCCACGTTGCGACAGGCCCAACCCATCCACCTATACTAGTCATGTTCCATTAATTAGGGTTTAATAGTGTGAGACTAATCACGGTGAGCTCGGTTGATCGCCCCATTACTCCGGGCACGGCTTTTCGAATAGTTTTACTCTGATCAGAGGGATGCAACTCTACCCACAAGACACAGCCCCACGACACGGTCTCCCGTGCGCCACACCATGGTACCCCGGAAAGGAAACTGCGATAGGACCTTTCGTATAACCCCCCGCTACCAAGTGAACCCCACCAAGGTTTCGCCCCCACTCCTGGACCCTGAGATGTGGGCAGCCCCCCCGATTGCCTCGGTGAATCCGGCAGCCCAGCAACCCTTATACCGGGGCCGACTGAAAATCCATCTCGCTCACCCTTGCCGATGGGTTCGTTAGCTAGGAGAGACTATACTACGGGACCCACCTTACCCATTTCGGCTTGTGGTTTGCACGGTCATTCTCCCGACGGGTCCCGTGAACCGGTCGTTAATTGCCATGGGCGCCACTAACCAAAACAATAGCGCCCACAGCCCACCATTTGTCACATTTTAGTTATTAATCCGGTTCACCAAGATCTTTAATTATTAATCATCTGAACAGAAGTCCAGGAGACACATATTAAGTGAGAATGACCCATTTAGTGAGCTAGTGATTCTAAGCCAGGCTAAGCATAACCTAGTCCTGAATCTAATCATATTATTTTCCCATGTTTAGACAAAGGGTGTCGAGTGTCAAACCTAAGGCATAAACTAAATATATGGTGTACTATTTCCCATGAAATGACATTATAAAATACATGCAATTTGATAGAGTAAACCATGTGTTTCAGCAAAATGGGAGCAATATGATCAATAATATAGCATGACTTGCCTTGCTATTCGACTCGGGGAACTTCAGCAACGACTTCAAAGTAAACCGGCACGGCGGAACTGCCGGGATCTACACGGCAAACAAGCAATTCAACAAAGCAAGCTAAAAAGCTACTGAAATAGAGAACAAAACTATTTTTAATGGATTCTTGGCATTTTTATGAATTTAATAAAATTTAAATGGGCTAAAATAGAGGTCAGATTGAAAAGATATGATTTTTAGAAGTTTTTTGGGTTTTTTTACTAAAAACAGAAAAATCCTTAATTCATTTATTGCGCAATAAAACCTGGGGGAGGCGTCAGCGGCTAGGGCTGACTTCAGCGCTCCGCGGGAGCGCCGGCACACGG
The DNA here is from genome assembly GCA_019925245.2 of Oryza australiensis. Lineage (NCBI taxonomy): Eukaryota > Viridiplantae > Streptophyta > Magnoliopsida > Poales > Poaceae > Oryza > Oryza australiensis. The sequence goes on along the minus strand of JAIFGZ020000635.1, from coordinate 104,323 downwards.
TGGACTGGGTCCACGGGTCGTACAGGGCGGTGCACCACATGGCGCACACGTGGCGCCAAGGTGGCGACCACGTGGCGTGCCACGCGGGCGAGCAGGGAAGGGATGGTGCCGATCGGCCGAAGCCGATCGGACAGCCGAGAGGAAGGGGCGTGGGGCGCGGTCGATCGGCGATGGCAGCCTGTGGCAGGAGGTCGGCCGGTGCCATTCGCCCTCGAGAGGACGGCACGAGCGCCCGAGAGCGGAGGGGAGAGAGGCAGCTCACCACGGGAGCGGAGCGGAGGGGAGAGCGGCGGGAAATCACGGCCGAAGTAGGATCAAACGAGAGCGAGATCGGGTTGAGTGAAGGTGTGGGGAGGACGGCGAGGGTGCGGGGATGCTTAAATAGGTAGCGGGGAAGTCGGCGGCGATCGGATAAGGGCGGAATTACTCACCATGAATGGGGAGAGAGAAATGGGGAATTGATGGCCGGCGATCAATTCCGGCCATTAAGGGGCGTGGGAGCGGCGGCCGGGGATTTAAAGGTCGGTGGAAGCGGAGGGGAGTAAAGGCGGCGAGATCGCGAGGCGCGGAGGGGGGGCGCGATATCCGTGCGAAGAGGGGCGGCGGAAATGGCGCCGGGGCGGCCGAAGGTAGTGGACAACGGCCTGATAGGCGGGCCCCACCTGTCGGCGTCCTGGGGTAAAGAGAGGGCAAAATGGACTTATTCGCGGGCGTGAGCGACTAACGGGCCGTGGCCTTCGGCAGGCCCGCGAGCGAGGAGAGAGGATAGGCGCGCGTCGACTGGGGACGGCCAGGTCGGTTGGGTCGATCGGTTGGGCGTGCGCGGGGAGGGGATGGGCCGGTGGCCCACGTTCGATTTTTGGGCGGGAAAAAGGACGAAGGAGAGAGAAAAGTTCCCGGGATTTATTATTTCGATTTTGATTTTAATTGGTTAAAAATTATTTTTAGTGCTCTGAAAATTCCACTAAAAATCCTGTTAGTGTATTTTGACATGTAGAATTTAAGAAAAATCCTACCATGCCATTTCCATTTAGAATTTGGCTTTTAAAATTATTTGTTCTCTCTAGTTAATTTCAACAATTTTCTTTTACGATTTTCTTTTGGATTTTAAAAGGGGAAAACACCTCAGGGTGTTACAGTGGCATCAGATGTTGTTTGCTTCTATTGCAAGGAGACAGGTCACTAGAAAAAGGAATTGCAAGAAGTACATGGAGGATCTCAAAAAGAAGCAAAGTGCGACTTCTGCTTCAGGTATTAATGTTATAGACATTAATCTTGCTACTTCATCTACAGACTCTTGGATTTTTGATACCGGATTAGTGGCTCGTATTTGCAAATCGCTCCAAGGAATGAGAAGAAGTATAAGCTTGAGATGGGGCAAGGTGAACCCGCACATCGGCAATGGAGCAAGTGTTGCTACAATTGTTGTCGGCACTACATCACTTCATTTACCTTCAGAAATAGTTTTGGAATTAAATAATTGTTATTGTGTTCCAACTCTATGTCAAAACGTTATTTCCGCTTCATGTTTGCAAGCGGAAGGATATGATTTTAGATCAATGGACAATGGTTGTTCAGTTTATCTCAGAGATATATTCTATTTTCATACACCATTGGTGAATGGATTATATGTTTTGAATCTTGAAGCGTCTCCCATCTATAACATTAATACAGAGAGGCAACTCCCAAATGATACAAACCCCACATTTATCTGGCATTATCTCTTAGGCCATATCAATCAAAAACGCATGGAGAAACTCCATAAGGATGGATTGCTTCACTCTTTTGATTTTCAATCATTTGAGACATGTGAGTCTTGTTTACTTGGTAAGATGACAAATGCACCTTTCACGGGATACAGTGAGAGAGCAAGGGACTTGTTGGCACTCATACATACTGATGTATGTGGAGCAATGAGCTCAACGGCCAGAGGTGGTTATCAGTACTTCATTACCTTCACTGACGACTTTAGTAGATATGGTTATATCTACTTAATGAGGCATAAGTCCGAATCCTTCGAAAGGTTCAAAGAATTCCAGAATGTAGTACAGAATCATTTAGGGAAAACAATCAAGTTTCTACGATCAGATCGTGGAGGGGAATACTTGAGCCAAGAGTTTGGTAATCATCTGAAAAATTGTGGAATTGTTCCACAGTTGACTCCGCCAGGAACTCCACAATGGAATGGTGTGTCCGAACGGAGAAATCGCACCTTGTTGAACATGGTGCGGTCCATGATGAGCCAAAGTGATCTTCCATTATCCTTCTGGGGATATGCTCTTGAAACAGCTGCGTTCACACTAAATAGAGTTCCATCTAAGTCAGTAGAAAAGACATCATATGAGAGATGGACAGGGCAACCCCCTAGTTTGTCTTTTCTCAAAATTTGGGGATGTGAGGCTTATGGAAAACTTTTACAGTCCACAAGTGCTTCTTTGTGGGATATCCTAAGGAAACTCAGGGATATTACTTTTATAATCCGGAACAAGACAAAGTGTTTGTCGCCCGATACGGTGTCTTCTTGGAGAAAGAGTTTCTTTCAAGAAGTGTTAGTGGGAGCAGGGTGCATCTTGAAGAAGTTCAAGAAACACCATAAAATATTTCAGCTACCACGGAACCACAACAGGAGGAACAAGATATTGCGCCACCTGTTGTAGATACACCAACCCCACGGAGGTCTCAAAGATCACATCGTGTGCCTAACAAGTACACAGGTGCGGAACAACGTGATATATTGTTGTTAGACAACGATGAGCCTAAGACCTATGAGGAAGCGATTGTGGGACCCGATTCCGACAAGTGGCTTGGAGGCATGAAATCCGAAATAGAATCCATGTACGACAATCAAGTTTGCATCTTGGTTGATCCACCTGATGGTGTCAAAACCATTGAGTACAAATGGGTTTTTAAGAAAAAGGCCGACATGGTTGGAAATGTTCACATCTATAAGGCGCGATTGGTGGCGAAAGGTTTTAAACAGATTCAAGGTGTTGATTATGATGAAACCTTCTCCCCCGTCGCAATGCTTAAGTCTATTCAGATTATTTTAGTGACTACTGCATATTTCGATTATGAAATATGGCAAATGGATGTCAAAATGGCTTTCCTAAATGGAAACCTATGCGAGGATGTATACATGATACAACCTGAGGGTTTTGTCGATCCACAGTCGCCTGGAAAGATATGCAAGCTACAGAAATCCATTTATGGATTGAAGCAAGCATCTCGAAGTTGGAATATTCGTTTTGATGAAGTAATCAAAGGGTTTGGTTTCATCAAAAATGAAGAGGAGGCCTGTGCTTACAAAAAGGTTAGTGGGAGCGCAATTGTATTTCTAATCTTATATGTGGATGACATATTATTGATTGGAAATGATATCTCTATGCTTGAATCCGTCAAGTCTTCATTGAAAAATAGTTTTTCCATGAAAGAGTTAGGGGAGGCAGCATACATATTGGGTATTTGGATCTATAGAGATAGATCCAAGAGGCTAATTGGATTAAGCCAAAGTACATATATTGACAAGGTGTTGAAAAGGTTCAACATGCACGATTCCAAGAAAGGTTTCTTACCCATGTCACATGGCATTAATCTTAGCAAGAATCAGTGTCCTCGGACACATGATGAGCGAAATAAGATGGGTATGGTTCCATATGCTTCGGCAATTCGATCCATCATGTATGCCATGCTTTGTACACGTCCAGATGTCTCGTACGCTTTGAGTGCTACGAGCAGATACTAGTCAGATCCGGGTGAAGGTCACTGGACTGCCGTAAAGAGTATCCTTAAGTACTTGAGAAGAACTAAGGATATGTTCCTAGTCTATTGAGGTGAAGAAGAGCTCGTTGTAAGTGGTTACAACGATGCTAGCTTCCAAACGGACAAGGATTATTATAGATCGCAATCTGGGTTCGTGTTCTGCCTGAACGGAGGCGTAGTCAGCTGGAAGAGTTCCAAGCAGGATACTGTTGCTGATTCTTCAATGGAGGTCGAGATATCACTGCTTCAAAAGCTGCGAAGGAGGTTGTTTGGATCAAGAAATTTGTTTCTGAGCTGGGTGTGATGTCCAGTGCAACTTTTTCGATGTCTCTCTATTGTGATAATAGTGGAGCCATTGCGCAAGGCAAGGAGCCGAGGTCACATCAGATGTCCAAACACATATTTTGACAATATCATCTCATCCGCGAGATTGTGGACAGTGGTGATGTCAAGATATGCAAAGTGCACACGAATCTCAACATAGCCGATCCGTTGACAAAACCTCACCCTCAGTCGAAACATGAGGCGCACACAAGAGCAATGGGTATTAGATACTACCATTATTGACTCTAGTGCAAGTGGGAGACTGTTAGTGATATGCCCTAGAGGCAATAGGGAGATGTTGGATATCATGGTCAAACTGTTTATGTATAAATGAATAAAATGTTATTCAGTTCCATGAAATAGACAACTTGTATTGATCAATAAATACGTGACTTATTTATGAGACTCTTTATGTATGAATCTAATTCTAAATGATCCCTGATCACATGTCATATTGTTGGAACAAATATGATTCTATGATCAGCATGTTTATTGATTGATGATCATGTCTCATAGGTCATGGTATGGAGATACCAAATCAATATACGTGGACATGTGTTAGAGAACACATTGTTGGATAGACCCACCATCAGACACTACAGGAATTAATGTGCTATTAGTTGGTCTCAAGTAGTGTTGGTGCAAAGTACTTAGACCTGAGATCATCATGGATTCTGACATGTGTAGTAGCCTACTTTGGGACTACCAAACGCTATTCCGTAACTGGGTAGTTATAAAAGTAGTCTTCGGGTTTGCTATGAAACATAGAGCGGGATATGAGTGATCAAGATGGAATTTGCCCCTTCTTTGGAGAGATATCTCTGGGCCCCTCGAGGTAATGGATTATGGAAGTGCATGGCCATGCCGAGTTGATTGAGGAGTCAATCAACAGACAGATAATCCAATACGGTTCGAGTGAATGATTAAGCTATTGATAGGATGACACACACCTTGCCTATAGCTTAATTGGTATCATGAGGTAAAGGGACTTGTGTACACATTACAGGTTCAGAGCCTATATTATGTTCTTGTATACTATGGTGTTAATATGTGCTGCTAGACGCCGCTATTGACGGTCGGCCGAGTTGGACTCGGGTCGAAACCGAGTATACCTGAACCTACAGGGTCACATGCTTATGGGGATAAGAACAGGCATTCGAGTTGGACTCGGATATGTCTCGATCGGACAGGGATCCGCTCGGATAGAGTCCCGATGGGCCTATAGGCCTAGTCGGCAACTCTATATAAAGGGGCAAGGGGTGGAGAGATATGGGATTTTTTTTGCATTGCATTGAACAGAATCAAAACACACGCGGCTTCAGAAGTCGGCGAGTTCAAGATCTCCACGAAAATCCTCCCCAGCTCCGAGCCAAACCCTAGCCTTGCATCTTGTGCTAGCACACGGGTGTAAGGCGTTCTATCCCTGGACGTGTGGATATCAGTAGAGGCATTGCTACATTGCAGTGCTATTCGGCGGCTGTGAATTGGTTGTAGTCGGGCACATTGGAGTGAGGCAGGCGCAGTTGGGCGACTCGGCGAATCGGCTATGGTCAAATGGGATGTGGCATCGGCAAATCGGTTGTGGTCGGATCGGCTGCGGCATCGGCAAATCGGCTGTAGTCGGATTGGCTGCGATCAAGCAAATCGGCGAATCGGCTGTGGTCAGCAAATCGGCTGTGATCAGCCAGTACTATTCCGGATCAGATAGCTCCTGATTGGCTATATCCGCTGCACTCCACTCCAATCGGTAACGATCTATCGACCCTTACTTGCAAGGTTATTGGTTTGCGTGGTAGAAATTTTTGTTATTAGCTTTCGTAGCCTCCGCATAACCCTACAGGGATCCCTCCTCCACCCGAGATGCCTATACTGTGCTGTCGGGTGACGTCAGTCTCTGCCGGGGCTGTCTCCTCCCTCTTCCTTCTTATGCGCCAAGTCTTGTCCCGAGGATGGTCAAGGTTGGGCCGTGGTTGACGAGGTCAAGAGAGGAAAACCGAGGTCAGACTTGGGGTATGGTCAGGACGTTCGACCCCGCAGGAGGGGGTCGGGCCATCGACCATGTCTCGAGGACTCTCGGTTTTCACTTCAGTGGGACATAGATTCCTGTCCATAGGGTACCCTGGGGTGACACCCCCCACACTTAACGATCGTAAACAAACTCCCCCAAGCTTATCCTTTGCTCGTCCCTGAGCAAAGTCAAGACTTAGGCTCGGTGGATCAGGAGTTGCTACCATGTTCTATTTTTCTAAAGTACCATGCGTACAACCAAGTGTTCTACCTTGAATTGGATAAGTTGGCAATGGTGGTCTCACCAGTATTACCTTACTCCTCATGAGAGCTTTGGCTTCACTTTTGTCTTGGGTGATTGAGAAACAAAACGGTAGGTGAGAGTGTTATTTCTCTTACTCCTTGTTCCACTTCCGTCCGGAGATTTTTTTTAAAAGTTTTTGAAAAGCAAAAGGGAAAGTTCCTCGAATGATACTCTCGTACCACTCGAATGTGTATAGTTCCTTACCAAGGCATTGTGCCTTCTTTCCACGTACTTCTACTAAGCTTATGTGGAGCTCAAGGTAGGGAAAATCATGAGGCATACTTGCATCAATTATTTTGTAAAGTCAAAAAGCAGATCCTAGTAGAACTCTAATCGTACAATCAGGACCAAGATTGTGCATTTTATTTGGTGGGAATGTGGATGGTTGAAAGGAAAATGAATGATTCTTTTTTTGTATGGTCTTCCTCCCCATCTTATTTTATTTGGAGATCATGGCCCTGAGCACACTTTTCCCTTTTTCTTCTTTTTTTGTGTCATCATGCTCAAGAAGAATTTTTTCTCCTTTTGTAAGTATCATGATAATTTTCAATTTTTTTTGCATGCACTCTTTTTCTTGGCTCATGTCTCTCTTGGCAAAAATATAAGGATTGAAGGCCATAATAATTTTTGGAGTCTTTATTTGGTGAATGTGAACTTCCGGGATAGAAGTCAGCATATGGAATGGAATGGAATATTTTTGTGGCTAGACCTCTAATGTAGAGGTAGAGCATTTTTTTATGGTGGATATGCACAAGACATTAGACCACGAAAGCATGAAAAGATTCTAACAAGGGTCTAACTACTTGACCAAACTTAAATTGGTAACAATAGCATATGTAGGGGATAATTCATTTATGATTGACATATGACTCTGGTAGGAATGTATCATCATTTGAGGAACTCAACCATTTTTGAATTTTTGAAAATAAAATTATTCAGACTTTGGTTTCACTTGGAATATGATCATAGTTATTCTATTCTTACCATCCCATATTCCACAACAACACAGACATATATCATGCACTTGCTACCCACAAGTTTTCAAGTTCATGGTGTCATACCTAAGCCAACAAACTCAAAACTTGGAGAATGCTAAGTTGTAAACTAGGCACAGGAGAGAATTAAAACAGACTAACTATTCATCATATCCAAAGATGAGGAATTAGCACTCCTACCAAGCATGTCTACATTATTATATTTTTGGAATTTTTAATTTTTAGATTTTTCTGGATTTTCTTTTTTAGATGCAATGGAAAGAAAGAAATAAAACAAAGGGATACGAGGTACCTCATGTGGGGATCCTCCCCCAAGCTTGTTCTTTTACTTACGGACCGCGATATGGATTAAACCCTTGTGACCGAAAGTACGCCAGCATATCGGACTGGCTCTGCTGCAGATTGGAGTTGATCTCTCAGAGCTCATCAGCGGTCTGCTACTGCCACTAGTTGGCCTGGTCCTGCCACTGCTGAGTACCTTGGACATGTTGATGAAGTTTACCTTGCATCTCCGCGTCCTCATGTCCAATGTTCCTAGTCGTTCAGTGATTTCCACGTATTCTTGGCTATGAAAACCTCGTGCTGAGAATGAATGTGGAATACTGTACGATGGAGGCAAACCACTAGAGCTTGATGACTCCGTGGCTTGTTCATGGTGCCAGCCAGGTCCGTGTGCCCATTCAGCACTATTAGTTGATTGTCATGAAGAGCCTCCCGCCTCATAATATTGCTGAGGGCAATCTTTGCCGGAAATACTACTCCTGCGGGCAATCTCTCTTGGACGGAGAGCAATGGTTAGAACCCGACACTTATACAAACGGTTAGCGGAACTTCATTTGTATATCCGGGGAAGAAGAAAATAAGAGATCCATCGGGGCCATGCTTCAAAGTGTGGCCCTTCACTAAATATTCTGCATCTATAAGTTCAAGGGGCTTGATGATGTACAAGAGTTGCACATTCCCCAAAGCACCGACATGATGAGCAATATGAGTAATTAATGAAGTGCATTCTGTAGGCCCCTTCATATTAAATTGTTCTAACCATTGTTTATCATTGCTTTAACAGGAGAGATTTTAATCTTTTTCACCATGGCATATAAGATCAACTCATCTATTCTAATAGGTCAGACATCCTCTCTAGGAAAAAAGGGTAAATGCTTCCCATTTATTCATCAGTCTTAGAGTAGGATTATGAATGTCATTAGCTCTTGCTTAGTACAAAAGGATTCTCCTGATATACTTTGCCAAAAACTATGTTTATCAAAGTTTGACAATTTTGATTCCCACTCAACAAAAACATTGATGAGCGAAACCAAGCAAGAGGCTAAATTCTTTCCATGTGTAGTAATATTCCCTCCCTAATAATCGAAATGAAATACCACCTCCATTTTCTTTCAAAGTGCATAGAAATTGGATGGTCACAAGGTGTGAACCTTCTTCCTCCACATGAGCAAAATTTTTCATCCTATTGATTGTCAAACAAGATGAAATTCACAGTCTATACCTGTCTTACTGAGCATTTCCGGATCATACGCTCGCATAGGAGCAAATATCCGATACTTGAGGACGTATGCCTGTCTCTCTCGCTCGTCTTTCAAATCAAGCTCAGTCTCATGTGCATCGCGCTGAACAACCGCTTGACACTTTTCTTCGTTTGCAGCTGAAAAAGAACAGAGCACACAAGAACACTCGGGATGGGTTAAGTGTTAGCACAACGCTGAGTTAGCCGTCCGAAGTCAGCCGTTCTTGTGGAGCTTGGTTGCCACCACATATCGTTCTTACGTGACAACACACATGGAGGTAACTCCGAAATGCAAGCAAAACATAGGGAAATATTTTTGATGAACTTAGGAAGAACACATTGAAAGAACTCTAGAGAGGAGAAGGGAACTTGAGGGCACACTATGGCAGCTCAAGTTGGTGCAAGGAGATGAACCTCCCTACCTTCCCTTTTATAGAGGGGGCTCTCCCATGGTTCGGCCGAACCAAGATGAGCTCCTCTCTCCTCCAAACTTTGGATTCCTTATCTCCACATCATCATCCACTACACCTAAAAGTTTGAGCACAATTGGCCCCAATAATGGTTCAACTTGGACCACCCTAGTGAGGGTTGGCCCCCACCCAAGGATCCAATGCTTGCTCAAGTTATTCTATTCAGCTTAGTGCAGGTTTGATGAGTGGAATCCAGGGCTAATGTTTTACCATGATGAGTACTAGAATTTTTTTCAATATAAAAATACTAATTTCAAATTTTTAAATTTTCTATGCATGAGAGTAAAAATAAATGTGCCATGCTTGATTATGCAAGAATCAGAATTAAGGGAAGTAAACATGAATTTGGAAATTAAATATGAGATACATACCGGTTTTACCTGTTGGCCAGGGCTCCTTGTTTAATGTCCAACGAGCTAGACTTTCTCCGCTCGTTTAAGCTTGTGCATCGCCCGGTCTCGGAGAAGCGGACGCAGACGACTTCACTTGCCACACCTTCTTGATCTTCTTTTGTTCGTCCGGTGTGGTAGAAGGAATGCTGGACTTTGGTGATGGCTTAAATGACACCGCCCGCCTTTCTTTCTTGATTTTCCTTGGAGATGGTGACTCCTTCTCCATGAAGTCTTTCATGAATTTGATCAGGCTGTCCATCTTCGGGGGCTTAATTTCGACCTCCTTAATGTTCTTGGTATTGGGTCCGTACTTGATCTTGGCCATAGAACATTGCTCCATTTTTGGCTGGAAGTTGAATTTCTCCTCCTTCCCATTAATGTGGAGTTGGATTTCTCTGGCTCCAACATCAATGCGGGCATCTGCGGTGCTGAGGAACGGGCGCCAAAGAATGAGCGGTGTCCTCTTGTCGACATCCATGTCGAGCACCACAAAATCCACGGGAATGAAACATCCCCGGATTTTCACCGGTATCTCTTCTGTGATTCCCGCCGGACTGTGGACTGACGAATCAGCCAGCTATAGTCGCATTGGCGTTGATGCCAGCGAGGTGTAGTTCAGCCGGTCAAAGACCTCCTTGGGCATGACGCTGAGTCCTGATCGAACAGGTGATCGTGGAACACCCCAGATCCTTCTTCTTCTCAGGAAGCGGGTTGAGTATAGCAGCGGTACACTCTTCCGTTAGTTTGATAACCTTCCAAGGTAGGCATCGGCCTCTTGTTGCTGAGGATGTCTTTGAGGTAGTGAGCGTACATAGGTACTTGCATCGCTTCCATCAAAGGAAGGTTAATGTGGATCTTCCGGATGACCTCAACAAAGCGAGCGAACTGCTCGTCCATGGTTGGCTTCCTGTTGCGATGAGGGAATGACAATAATGTAGTGTCGTGGAACTCCTCCGGTGCTGGTGTTCCCTCATGAACTTGGTTCTGAATATTGGACGGCTCACCCTCTGTCTCCTTTACATTTCCTGCATTGTTAGGATATGGCGGATCACAAGTGGTTTTACCCCCTCGTGTGGTCACCGCACTAACATTTTCAAGAGAAGCCTCGGGTTGCCCCCAGATCTTCCTTGCCTGAGATGAAGGGATAGCAGCAGCCAGCTGAGCTAACTTAGTTTCTAGCATTTTGTTAAAGCTCATCTGGTTCTTAATAGCAGAAGAAAAACCTTCCATTTTAGCATAGATACTTTCCAAGGATTTGTCATTGGCCTCTAGTTTATTAGAAATGTTCTCATTAATTTTAGCTTGGCCTAAGACAAGATCTTTCAAGAAGAGTTGATTAGGATTGAAAGCATGAGCAGAATTGTTACCTCCTTGATGGTACGAGCGTTGCTGATTCCACCCTAGACCTCTTTGAGGTCGGTAGCCATTGTTGTTTAGGTAACAGACATCCGCGTTGGTCTAGGGGAAGTTATTCCCTGAATGGCCAGTGTTGCCGCACGTCTCGCATGTCATGCGAGTGTCCGCTGCCTGAACTCCTTCAGCCTTGTCCTTGAACTTCTTTAGTAAGAGGTCTAATTTGGCGACCAGCATATCCGTCTCCTTGACGGTATGCATACCACGCTTCTTGGACCGGAGACGATCATCACTCCATCCTAGATTGGAGACCATCTTCTCAATTAAGGCGGTCGCACTCCCAACCGTTAACAAGAAGAAAGCTCCTCCAGCAGCAGCATCAATATGATCACGGGCCACCGAAGTCAGCCCGTTGTAGAAGTTCTGAATGAGAAGCCAATTGTCCATGCCATGGTGAAGGCATGCCAGGATGTACTCCTGGAACCTCTCCCATGCCTCTAGTATCGACTCATCTGATGCTTCCTGAAAACTTGAAATCTTTCCACGAAGAGCATTGGTTTTGCCCATCGGAAAAAATTTCATGAGGAACGCATTGGAACACTTGTCCCAGGTGTCTACAGCACTTTGATTCGCGTAGAACCACTACTTTGCTCTCCCGATGAGGGAGAACGGAAACAACTAGAGTCGGATGACATCTTGTGTGACTCCCTTGATGGTGAAAGTGTTGCAGATCTCCAAGAAAGTTTGGAGATGAGCGTTTGTGTCCTCGTTGGCCTTCCCATGAAAGGGATTGGCCTGCACCGTGGTTATAAGACCCGTCTTGATCTCAAAATTGGCCTCCCTACTGTTGATTATTGGTCCAGTACGGACATTTTTTCAGCTGAGGGTGCCGAGAAATCGCAGAGAGTCTTTGATCCTGATGATGCCATGACCTTTGGTTTAACTGTTGAGAGGAAAATTTGAGGAGGGATGACACGAGGTCAAACTCTTCTCACAAGGGCCTCTAGATTTGGATTGTAACTATTCGGCAAGTTTAAACCGGTCATCCACTACCCTGTTTTCACATAAGAGAGAAAACAGACAAAGATAAGCCTGCTATATCAAAGGTAAGACAAATATAACTATATGGATATCCAAGCACTTATTATTTCTTCCTAGACCATTATCTTCCCCAGCAACGACACCAGAAATGCTTGTTGGTATTTCTTACTTTCACAGATAAATCTGTAAGCGCACGGATATACCGTTCTAGCATTTCACCCAGGAAGTATTCCAAGGGTATCGTTATTTATTTTATCCCAAAGGAAGACTGTGGTCTTGAAGAGAATACTAAGATGCCATAGATATTCATAAGCTATAGATGTGTCACATACCCAAATTCTAGGGTCAACAAAATTTTTGTTCAAATAAAATAAAAGTAAGGTTTCTCAATTTTGTGATCCAAAAATTTCGTTTTCTAACTTAGATCAAAGAACCTCAACCTATTTGTATGAATTAAAAATTTGAGAACTAATTTTTTTTCTTTTTCTAATTAGGTGAGACCAACCTAGACCATTCCATGATAGACTAGATTTTAAAACAAGTTAAAACTTTTCCATTCTAATCTTGAGCATTGGTACATTCATAGATGTGAAGAGATGCATGTGAAAAACATAAATGTTTTGACAAAATGAGTCCTTTGTTTTGTACTATTGGATTAGGTCTTGCATTTCATATTAGGACTCATCAGTGTAGCCAGAAGATTTAAAGTTTTCTAAACAAATCTACAACTAATTTGGGTGCTAGCATGCGAACTTAAAATACAATTCAAAGTTCACCTTCTCAGCCCAAGAGGAAAGTTAACACAGAGTAACCCCTAAGGTAAACCCCTAAACCTAGGAAGGTTAACCTAATTTTCTAAAATAAACCATGCAAGATAATATCATGGAAAAATTCATGTAAGTGCCAGATGTTATATTCAACTTAACATAATTTTTGTGCAATTTAAAAACTAGTTTTGATGCCCCAAAAAAATTAAACAAAGCAGTCCAATATTAGGCAAATTAATATCCCTAAATCGGCAAAAATGACAACTTGCCTAATAGATCATTAAAATGCACATAAGTATATATAGGAAATAATTTATTCAAAGACTAATTAAATTAGCATAAATAAATATAATATTTCTAGAATGTTTCTCCTCTGTTTAAGCCTTCTAAAAATTCAAACTATTTTCAAAAAAGGCCATATTTGTTTAATTATTGGGAACAAACCACAAAGGATCTTTGGATGAAACCAAAGAAAATGGAACCTAGGGATGATCATCTACCCCCAGTAAAGATTTCACTAATTTACCATGTCCACAGATTAAACTATGGAGCTACAAAAATTAGAGGGTGAGAAATAATCTGAAATTTGTTTTAAACCCTTTTTCACTTGTGTTCCTACCCATATCTCTCTCTCTTGCCTAGCTTGCCATGCCCTGGACCCACATGGCAGCTGCACAGACTCGATCCAACTCAATACAAAGTGTCCCACTGCTTGGAATATGCCATAGAAGAGGAGAAACAGCGGTAACACGCGTCGGCGTGTGTTCTATCCACCTCGCCAAGCACGGCCAGCTCAAACCTCACCAATTGAAAACCCTCACGCCACCACTGTTCAATTACTTGTGTATGAAGCATCTCTGGGACCTATCTAATACCACACCAATACTTGCACGGCACCTCGATGGCTGAATCGGGCCGCCACTGTACAACCGGAGAAGAACGCCACCGCTGGGCTATCCCCTCCATCGCCGCCGCCGTCCGAGCTCCGCCAGCACATGTATGACTTCGGGTAAGCACCCGGGACCTCTATAGACCCCCTTGCATGTTTCGGTTTGCACTAATCCATGCCACAACTGGATACACAGTAGCATGCCGGACTACACCGCCGCTTGTGCTCGCCACCAGCACCGCCCCGGTCACCATTGCAGCGAGACAACATCCATTGGATTCGCAAGGTTGCCAGCTACGTTTCCTCTCAAGGAAGTTCACCAAGATAGGCCGTCAATCGCCGTCGGCACCGGTGAAGTCTTCATCCGACCGCCGGGCTTTGCCTCCCCTACTTCCTCTCCTGGCCGTGCCACTGACATGTGGGCCATGGTCATTAGGTGCCAAGGACCTTTCTTAGTAGGAGTTTAAATCTTGTAAGGGTTAACTTGTAAATAATCCCTGAATGACATGTGGGCCCTTGGATTCATACGCAATTATAACAAAGTACAGGGGCTCTCAACAAACTTGGTTTTAAACAAGTTTTGGACCGTGGGTTCTAATTCAAGAACTTCGAGGGCATTTTTGCAAAACCTCCAAGTCTATGACCAGTGGACCCCATGAGAACATAACCTAGAAATATGAAAGAAAATAACTAAAAACAATACTTTTTCAATAGGAAAAGCAACTGAACTTGTAAAATCCATATAAAATCCAGTCTAACTCCTTTTTGGATGAAACAAATTTATGTGAGCTCAAAAAGAGGTAAGATTTAATTTAGAGCTATAAAACTTGGCACTTACAATACATATTTAGTATCAAAATTTTAAATAAGGAAAGTCACACCTAGGGACTATACAAACTTATAAAATCCCTAGAAAATTCAATTTAGCCTATTTTTGGACAACCTCAAATTCTACAGGTCCACCAACTTATACACTCTATGTAGGAAAAATAAAAACATATAGTTCCTTTGTACCAAATACCCGTAAAATTATTAATATTAAAATGATGTGATTTTCATAAGCTGAAATTTAGAGATTTAATTAAAATTCATACTAACTCCTTTTTGAGTAAACCTAAATTCTGTAGAATCACCAAAACATGTAATTTCAGATTATGAAATAAAAATATGTGCTCACTGTGTAGTAAGATCCGTTAAATATTTAAATAAGGAGTAAGCAACCTAGGGCACACCTTCACTTGCACAATTTGTAGAAAATTCATCTTTCACCCTTTTGAAGAGACCTAAATTTCTATAAGTCCAGCAAGTAATAAACTTCATTTAGCAAAAAAAATATAATATGGCAACTCATACATAAAACATATAGGGAAACTCTGAACAAGAAGACCTAAGTGCAAACCACCCTAAATAAGCTAAACACCATAACTATGTAAATATGCATATATACATGAATTGAACCCTAACCTAAGTAAAATAGGATAGAACATATTGGACCAGTGGAACCTTAAGATCCATCACTAGTTACCAAAACATAGCACCTATAGCTCACAAAGCAATCTCTAAGTTAATATATAAAGTTTCTAACCCGAGAACACCCGTAGTTCATAGAAGGTATAGCAAAACACCCCAAGTCCTAGAATCATTAACTAAAATTAGAATTGGTTAACAAAATATTTCATTTTACACATCATGAACATGATGGACCAGGTTCTGGACCCAAAATCCCTAGGGCCCCACATGTAGAACACTATAGGCCTAGAACACGCTATAAGTTGAAAAATGCCTACGTAATTTACAATAGCTCTAGAAATTAAGGAACCAATTATGTTAGACTTAGAAAATGTATTTCCCTTGCCCATGTGAAGTCAAGTTAATAAAAATCAGATTATAGAAACACTGTCCAAGCATCACCTAGCCCTATACCAATAAAACTTCTAAAAATGACAAGTCCCAAATAGAGTAAGATAAATTAGAGATTCTTTAACCTAAATTCACTTTAGAACAGTACCTACTCAATGTATAAAAATAATACATTTTAGAGCATTTTGGATTTTTCTCATATTTCGGTGTTTAATTGCATACCATATATTTTGTTTAGATGATTGCGTAAGCGGAGGAGTGGATGGTGTGCTAACTTTTCTCCAGACCAAGGCAACTTCATGCCCCTCCTTTGAACACTTTTAATCCCATGTTTTTGGGCTAAATGTTTTGTTTGTAAAGTTGCATGCGTACTTTACCCTATCGATACTTTTAACACTATAATCTGTGCATAGACCCCTTTTGGAAATCAATTCCTTGCAGTTTTGAACCTTAGGATTAATTAGAGTACTTTAAATGTGCTCATATGGCTAAGTTATGTTTTATAAAGATGAAATGCTTAGCCTTGGTTAGTGATAAACAAAACATGGTCATGGATTTATTGCTAAACTCTTTATAAACTTTCCTGGACATTTTGAACCAGAGGTGGAACTCTGAATATTTGTGAAATAAAATTTGAAAGAAAATGTGATTTTAGACTTGGGCAGCAAGTGGTATGCGATTGATGTATTCGTATACCGATAGGGGGAGTGTTTGCCCGAATCGATTAAGGACTGAACTACATGTCATTCATTGTGTATACCGAACATCCACATGTGCTAGTATGGGATAGCGTTGGCCGAGTAATCTATTTAGCACCTAGCCTTGCACTCTGGTAGGCCGAAGTGTATGGGTTCGGATAACCCCGAGGAACTTCTTTTTTACCGTCGATGTGGTAGTTTAGGCAACTCAGTCTATCCAATACAACGATATCGTGCAACGTGGGTGGGTTCCTGTCGTGTCCGCCACCACGGCGTTAAGTTAAGGAATGGGCCCGCCACTTAACGGATCTAGGTCTTATTCCAGTATGACCTAGGATGGAGGAAACACGTATCTTGCTGGTGCAAGGCTAGGGACTAAGTAGTGTAAATGCTACGTTATGACCTCTAGATCACACTCAACGTGAAGAGTGTGATAGAGTCTTGCTAACTCGAAACAAACTAGAGTGTTCATATCATGTGGGTAAAGTTATACAAACTCTGCAGAGTTATAAAACTAATCGATTATCCATGCTCACGGTCATGAGCGACATGATGAAATGTTATGGGTATAAATCTTGAATTTTGTGATTTCCAAAAATGTTCATGAAATAAAACGTTTTGTTCTGAATAAGATGTTGATTCATGCAATGAATTTGCCTTACTCCCCGACGTTGGTAAGGGATTGTTATCTACTCATTTATGTTGTAGCCATGCCATGTTTACTGAAGATTTGATACATTGCTAAAAGTGCCTTGCTTAAATTGTGTTGCTAATGGATTGCGAACTAAAACCTTCTTTATGCCATAAATTGGAACTACTATTAGCCTTCCTTTGAAGTAGAGCTATCCTGTACTTAGGTTTGATTGTGCTCTTGCCAGTACATTATTTCAATTAATGTACTGACACTTGCGATTGGAATATCCATTTTGATGCAGGTCCTAGACTTATTTTTTGAGAGATGCGGGTACTCAATTCGCGTCTTTTAGGATTTTGAACTTAATGGGGTAAACCCCTAGTCGGTGTGCTTGTGGGTGGGTAATTAAGCTATCGTTGTTCGCTGTACTCTAATTTATACCTATTTGGCCGGTCGGCCTATGTAATAAGTAATGTTAATGTAATCCATAATTGTTTCTCAATCTAGTTGTATTTACTTTGTATGCTCATGCTTGAGAAGAAAGTGTGAATCTAAACACATCCTGGGAGTTAGATTCATATTAGTATGAGTTAGGAATAATTAAGATGTTGTAGATCTTTAGCCATTTTTGTCAAGTCTCCTGAGTGTGTATCACATCTGGTTGCCACCGTCGAGTGGTTTGATGGGCACACTTTAGGCTGAAGTTGACTGGCAGGCGAAAGGCCCAACAATGTCTCACTTATCCCTCTCTCGGGACTTCGGACATTCCATTGTGTTTGTTTGATGATTTGCGGTGATTCACTTCATCCAGCAAATATAATGGGAGGTCCGGTCGTCTCCGACAAGATGAGATACCTTAGTCCAGACAGGGGTAAGATAATTATATGATAAAGGTAGTGTGAAACACATGGAAAAGTCCTAGATAAATAATACACTTGTGCTAAGTGGAGAGTAGTAATTAGAGTCATATTCCTATAGTTCTTCTAGTTAGAGTACATAGTTTCATTAATTATTCTAGCTATGCCTAAACCCTGTTTTATTCTCCCAGGACTACGGGGGTACTATCGCCCTAGGCCTGGCATGCCACCACGAAGATATCTCTTAACGTTTGCCCTACACCAAATCCGAACATGAAGGAATACAAAGGACGGACAGGGCTATCACAACCTGTCGCCTACCTCTCACCCGTGGGAAGTGGTCATAACCAATGTCTATGAAATAATCTAAGCACCATGCATACATTACCATAAATATCTCTACCTTTCATGAGCAAGATAAAGGCAAACCTACATCCTAATTGCTCATTGGACCGTTTCCGTGGCAATATTGTTACTCGCCTAAACATACCAAGACTATGAATTAAACTAATAATGGAACTCTTATCTACTAAAGCATAAGAAGTACCA
This sequence comes from Oryza australiensis, assembly GCA_019925245.2. NCBI lineage: Eukaryota > Viridiplantae > Streptophyta > Magnoliopsida > Poales > Poaceae > Oryza > Oryza australiensis. The sequence continues at coordinate 85,902 of JAIFGZ020000635.1, read as the reverse complement.
CACTCATATGAACTAGAAGATAATATCTTTATTAAGCTCAAAGTCGTACAAAGGAAGAAGAGTACTAAAAACATACCTGAATTCCGAAGGTGTCGACCCCCGTTTTTGAGGACGGGAATCATTTGTGTTCATAGTACCATATCCCTGGATCGAGTAGTTTGGTACCCACGAATACAGTTCTGAAATACCAGGTGCAAAGTGCACGAATAGTCTTACATCGAAATTATTACAATAATAGGCCCGAAGGCAATATCCAATACATATAGGACCTACCGGTCCGAATACAATCAAAAATAGAAATTAGATAAGATGGCAGACGGAAGGCAGCGGCATGTCGATTGCCATAGGCAACGACTGGGGACTGAGACCTATTGTGCTCCATTGTCTTTATTCATCCTAGTACTATGCGTAGGGGTCTTCCTCATCTCCTTCATCTGGAGGTTTGTGCGTATAGCAAGGGTGAGTACTGAACGTACTGAGCAAGCCAACACGGAATGATGCACATGATAGGGTCATTCAAAGGGTGGCTGTAGTTTATTTGCACAAAGCCAATTTTCGCAAATCTTTTCACAAACCTAACATCTAGCCAGTCAAGTTATAGTTTCAGAGTATATTAAATCGGTGACGGTTCTGTTTGCGATCCATCGTGATACCAAGGATGGTTTCCTGTCTCCGGATCGAGAAGTTGAGTCCACCAGCACAAAAATCATTATGCATACCAATCCATCATTTTAAAATTTATGAGTCTAGCCACAGGAGAAACTTGTCACGTCGCTCATTAACCGCGAGCACGGCTATTCGAATAGATTAATTTACTCACACTGTAGGTACCTTCACTTTACCCGTACTCCGTGACTGCCCAACGAATGAGCCTGCGTCCCAACACATGAGACGGTCACGGTAAAGCCTTTTGATAACCTTACTTTGGCAGTACCCGCTCCATGAACTTAAGTCCTCATGCACTCTAGCCGACATTTCCTAGCAGTGAGAGGAGTTCTGGCGTTCCCGCGGTAAGAGAGAAAACTCACTTAATCTTTAAGTCATCGTTAAGTTCAGTTTATTATTCAAATCGAGGCCTTTTATCTCATCACGATCATGGGACTCTACCATTGGTAGGCCCAGGACACTCTACCTATCGGTAGGTCCTTAACTCAACACCTACACCTGAACCACTATGCAGGGATACTGCCTCCGCTCGGCTATCTACTCCCCTACGGTTGTACTGGCTCGTTCTAAGTTGTAGTCTCATGGCTTGGTCCTTAATTGACTAGGGACGGTAGTAGCCTTTGTCAGAATCCACCCAAATTCATCCATCCGCCCCAGTCTAAAAACATTGGTTTTGCATTTTTGGTTTTCATAAAAACTCATTTCATCATGTTCTAGGCAATGTGGCGCTCATGTCTCCACATGCCGTATTTCAACTACCTTCCCTTAAGGTAGTTTCCTAAGCATATATCATTTTGTAAAAATATGAATATGCAAGATTCTAGTATAAGCATGGCTAAGCAATTTACCGAAGATATCCTCCGGTTGTATCACATCGAGGGTTACAAAGAATATTTCTAAGGGTAATAATTATCAAGGCATGGTACATCAAGCATAGGTATCTTGTGTATAGCATGCATGTTTGAAGTTAAAATCAATATCATTTCGCAAATAGGATCAATATGTTCAAAGGGGAGTGTTGACTTGCCTTGCTCGTGACCTTGTTGGCTTGAGTCTTCGACGTTCTCGATGTTCCCTCGGACTCTATCATACGTGCGGGAAATCCAATTTGAATTCGATTAGAATTCAAATAAAATCCAATAAGGTCCAATAAAAGCCAAATGAATCGCGAAAGCGGCTCCTAATACTAGGCTATGACTCTACGCGAACCTAGGTTCGAGTTCGGCGAAATCCGAGTTAGAGCGAAAGAGTTATAAGGATTTGATGTTTTGTGCTGAACCTAATTTAATTAAATTTGATGTGACATTTATTTTAATGTAATATGTTTAAAGTTTGAGAAATATTAGGGTTGATGATTCAATTAATAAAAGGAAGTGGTTATCTTTCAATTTTATCAAAATATTCATTGGGTCGAGAAGTCCTAGGGTTTATAATAATTGATCCCAAGAGTAATTCCCGAAGCTAAACACTACACTAATAATATAGGTTTTAAGTCTAGCAAATATATAGATCAAGAATAATATTTTAAAGACAAGTTTAAGACATAAATAATTTTCTTTGAAGGATAAATAAATGCTATGATTAAATATTTTGGAAAACATGTTTAATAATCGGTCCCGAATTATTTTTGGAATCCAAGTTTGTTTTGAAGAAAAATATGTAATTTTGCCCAGAGATTTTCCTTAAATATATTCAAAAAAATTTTCCTAATTTTTCCAAATTTTTTCCCAAATTTTCCCCCTTATTTTCTTTCTCTTTTTTCTTTTCTTCCCTTTTCTTTTCTTTTTCTTTTCTTTCTTTTTTCTTTCTTTCTTCCCCGGCTACCCTCCTTTCCTATTCTCTCTCCTATTGTCTGCCCCCCTCGTCGGCTTGGCGCGGCGCGGCCGAACCGGCGGCGGCCGCACGACGGCGGCGGCGGACTGCGGCGACGACGGCGACCAGGAAAAAGGAGAGGAAGGAGCGGCGGCTTACCGGCGGTGAACGCGGCGGCAATATCACGGCGGCAGCGCGCAAACAACGGCGGCGGCGGTGGCTTGCTACGGCGGCGACGGCGCTAGCTCCGGTGAGGAAAAAGGAGAGGAAAAGAGAGAGAACGAGCGGTGGCAATGGTGGAAAAGAAATGGAGCTTCGTCCCCTTTTATAGCCACGGAGAGAGAGAAACAGAGAGAGAGGGGGCCCGGCGCGGCGGCGATACGGACAAAAAAGGACCGCCACGCGGCGGTGTCCGGGGCGGGGCCGGGCGCGGCACGCACGGACAACGCGCGGTGACGTGCGGCGACGTGGCTCGGGGCTGTGCGGCGGCATGGGGGACGCGGGCGGCGGCACGGCACGTCGGCGCAGCGCGCGGGCGGTACGGGGTGGCGACGCGTGGCGCGGCGAGGACGCACGCGGGCGGGGCCCGGTACGGCGCGGCGATGCGCGGCGCATGCATGAGCGCACGCGGCTGGGGCCGCTACGGCGCGGGCGACGACACGCGACGCATGTCACGCGCGTGCGCGAGGCAGTGGACCAGATCGAACACCCTATTACGCGTGAAGAGTACCCTTTTCCAATTTTCCCGATTTTCAGCTTTATTTTCCTAAATCGTTTTTCTTTCACTCTAAAAATTAAAAATAAAATCTAATATTACCAAAATTAGTTTAAAAATATATTTTCAAACTTTTCCCCTCTTTTTATTATTCAAAATATATTTTTCATTTCTAATTTATTTTTTTAATTCAAGAAAGTAAGACCTTTGGTTGAAATTAATTTTGTAACTTCATGTTTTCTTTTCAAAAATATTTTTATCACCCATATTTAAATAATATTTACTTTTCCATCATTAAATTAGAGTTTAAACCAAGAGTATATACTTTTCAAAGTGACTTTTCTAAATCCCCAAATCTTAATTATTTATTCCTTCCAATCTATATTTTGAACCTTTTCTCCCATCTCGGATTTCAAAACACTTGGTTTTTCTCCAACCTCAAATTAAATCATTTCCAAAATGAATTTTATGCAACCAAGTTGGCAAATAAGAAGCAATAAACACGATCAAGAAGCAACAAGCAAAAAGTTTTTGTAAGTTCTGATTTTTAATTCCCGGTTTTAAATTCTTGATTTTTAGGGTGTTACAAACCTACCCCCCTAACAATAAATCTCGTCCCTGAGATTTGGGTCAGGTCGCAATTGGGAATCGGTCGGTATAATCAGGAGGGTTTCATTAGGACTACTCCCTAGCGGGGTGACAAGTAGGTTGGCTGCTTAGGGTGACACAGGAAATATCACTAAGTTCCTAAGGGTGGTCTACTGCGATCCTTTGTTTCTGATAACATGATATTGTCCGCTCTTAATCCTTGGGGCATCCTTCAAGCATACAAGGTTTAGTATATCTCTAATTCCCTTAAGTTGTATAATAGACTTGCTAATCCGATCTTTAGAGACCTTTAGCCCGGAGATGGGTGGTGATCCTGGTGGGTTTGCGGTCAAGAAATTTTGGTCGGTGACAAGAGGCTATCAGAAGAAGGTTTGGTTTTACCTAGCTCCAATCGTAGTGTCCAATCTGAGGGTTAGGGTCATGTCACTCTACCCCCCTAACAATAAGTCCAAGTTTGGCTTTTTAGGGTAAGGGTTATATCGGCATTTCAGGTTTGGTTGGCATCTTCACCATCCCTAGATAGTGTCCAATGCACAAGTTCCTATCATGTCCTCAAGATCTTGGCTTACCCTTTTCGGTCTATCCGTTGATTTCATAGGCTTTTCTCGACCCCTTCGGTAGGGATGGTTCACCGGGATGGGTCCTCCATATCATATTCGAGGCTGGGTTTTCCAAATCGTTGTTTGCAATTCCTTCGCCCCTGGGTACGGTGATTTTCCTTATGGTTTGCTCATACCCATTGTATCTTGGTCTATGGTTATGTTTGTCGGTGAAATCCTTGGGGTGGTCATGGTGACTATCTCTTGGTCATAGGTTACCTTGTTCCCAGTCAACTGGTCCATGCTAGAGTGATACTGAGGGTCTGTGGCAGTATCATGTCATTTGAAGAAAAATACTATGTCTCTACTTCTGATGGGCATATTGGTGCCGGTATGGGGTATAGCTATATCTTTCCTGGGTGAATGTACTATTATGGGTCTCTTAAGGTCTACCAGACGTAGGTCATGTTCTGTGCTTGTTTTGAGGTTATGAAAGAATGCAGATTTCCAAAACCAAACAAAACTTTGATTAGTCCAGAATGGATAGAGAACATACCCATCAGCACGACCTGGTCCTCCTGAGCTTCTTCTGCACGCGCGTGGTTCACTTGGCCACGGCGGAATCCGGCGGTAGCCTCCTTCGGCTGGGGTGTTCTGAACAAGCTTCGTCCGGGCGCCGGGGTAGGGGTTACTCTCACAACCGTGGCGTTGGCTCCAGTACGGTTGGGTGTGTTGTGCGGTTTGGGACATTGATTGGCATAATGCCCAAATTCTTCGCAGTTGAAGCAATTAACATTCCGGTTTCCCGGTGCTGCTAGAGTGGGGGCCGGGGTGCGAAAAGGTGTTGTTGGTGGCCTGCTAGCGTTGTTGGGCGTAGAGGGACGATTGGCCGCTATGATGGTTGGTTTCCATCCTGTTGGTGTTGCTCCTTTGGGTCGCTGAAATGTCCCTTGAATTGGACAGGCTAGAGCAAGCCTTCTCTTTCGGTTGTTTTCAACCATCCTTTGGTCATGCTCAAGCCTCACGACCTTGTTGATGAGGCTTTGGAAGCTGGCATGGTCTTGACTGATCATTGGTCCTCTCAGCTCGTCGTTCAGTCCTTCGATAAATTTATCTATCTTTTCTTCTTCGTCTGCCAGGTCGCTTGTGACATAACGTGCAAGCTGCGTGAACTTGTTAAGGTACTCTTGTACCATGGTGTTGCCTTGGCGCAACCTCCTAAATTCATTCTTCTTCATTCTCATAACTGCGACGAGTACAAAATTTTCACGAAAAGTAGCCGTGAATTCTACCCATGTCGGTTCTCCAGCATCTTCAGCCCGAGTCTCTTTGTAGGTGTCCCACCAGTCACTTGCGGGACCTTCCAGCTGATTGGTGGCGAAGATGACTCTGTCAGCTTCCTGTACTCGGACGAGAGTCAACTTCTTCTCTATTACCCTCAACCAATCTTCAGCATCCATCGGTTCTTCCGCTGTGGAGAATGTTGGCGGCTTGGCTCGCATAAACTTGCCTAAGCTTGATCCTCCGCGTTGTCCTCTGTTGTTGGCAATGGCTTGAAGCAGTTGGGTTTGTAAAGCCATGACCTCCGCTAGGGTGGAGGGGTTAGGCTCTAGCGGGTTCTCAGTAGCTGCTGAGGCTATGTGACGGTGCGCCATCTAAGGAGTATAGATAGGGTAAGAGATTGGATCGACTAAGGTCACGGTTCTAATTGATTTTTCTTCAGGTTGTCTAAGGTGATCTTTCGAAGCAAGCTTGGTGGAATAAACTCATTTAAGACATAACATGAAACTTCATATCAGTTCATAGATGTTGCATCATGGGGATGCATTGGACACGTGTAGTCCCACAATACAATATCACTAATATCGATCTAGGGTTTTCATATATAAGGGTAGGGGCATGGTCATTGCTGTCTTAATTCCTTTCAAAGCAAGACCAGGGTTGCTGCAGATTTCTCGTCTAGTTATCCGGGGTGTTGCCCGATCTGGGGTTGCCACCTATGGCTGTTACATTGGCACCGGTAAGAGGAGGGATGCTGCGTGGCTTGGGGCATTGGTTGGCATAGTGCCCAAATTCCTCACAGTTGAAGCATTTCATATTCTTTTTCCTTGGGGCTGCCAGGATAGGTGTTGGAGTGCGAAACAGTGCAACAGTTGTCCTAGGGCAGTCATTGGCATAGTGCCTTAACTTTCCACAGTTGAAGCAGTGCACATTCTTCCTTAGATGTCGGGGAATCTCCTCAGTATCTTCAGGGGTACACATTGTGCTTGTAATGATCATCTTGCCAGTACCACCTATATTCCATTTTGGTGACTTCCTCTTCTTGGGGTTAGATGGTGGCGAACTGAAACCTTGGCCGGTTGTTTGATTGGATTCCTTATCCATTCTTCCATATTGTACCTCTCCCTTGATGGGGGTCCTGGTGTACTTGTCCCATGTACGGTTCTTTACTCCATGTCCTTGTTCCATGAAACCGTAGCGGGGGTCAAGTGTTTCCTTCCATCCCAATGGCGGGTTTGGTGTTACCGCTCCCGGTGGGCTTGACAGTATACTTGCGGGAGTCATCAGGGTTTGCGACGGAATGTACCGGTGTTGCTATGGGTACTAACCCTGAATTTGCATCTATTGCTGTTGGAACAGTCGTTGCATCTGTTGCATCATCATGGTCATTAACTGCATCTGGTTAGCCACTACTTGGGCTAAGGTCGGGTTCACAGGGAAAGGAGGTGGAGTGTCCACAGGGTCGCTCTGGGTTGATCCATGAGACTGCTGGGATCTTGATTTACTGCCCTTGGCTTTTCCCGTCTATTGTCAGAGAGAAAGAGAGAAGTAAAGGTTAAACTATGGATGGGGCCTTATTCTGTGAACTCTCATTGTCTCAGTGGGTTAAACAATCTCCCAAGTTCCAATGGTCATAGTCCGACATCTATTTTTGAAGATAGATTAGGGTTAGAGAAAAGTAGTGGTAAAAATCAAATGCTTGTAGAGAATTGGGGGTCAAGGGTGTAAGGGAAAAACATATTTGTTTTGTAAAAATAGTCTCTATTTTCAAAATAATCCTATGTAGGGATATTTTCCTTTAACCAGCTATAAAGGGGTGGGGCGCGAGTTGGTCTTATCCTATAGTCGCACTGCTCTGATACCAGCTCTGTCGACCCCCGTTTTTGAGGACGGGAATCATTCGTGTTCATAGTACCATATCCCTGGATCGAGTAGTTTGGTACCCACGAATACAGTTCTGAATTACCAGATGCAAAGTGCACGAATAGTCTTACATCGAAATTATTACAATAATAGGCCCGAAGGAAATATCCAATACATATAGGACCTACCGGTCCGGATACAATCAAAAACAGAAATTAGATAAGATAGCAGACGAAAGGCAGCGGCATGTCGATTGCCACATGCAACGACTGGGGACTAAGACCTATTGCGCTCCATTGTCTTCATTCATCCTGGTAGTATGCGTAGGGGTCTTCCTCATCTCCTTCATCTGGAGGTTTGTGCGTATAACAAGGGTGAGTACCCAACGTACTCAGCAAGCCAACACGAAATGATGCACATGATAGGGACATTCAAAGGGTGGCTGTGGTTTATTTGCACAAAGCCAATTTTCGCAAATCTTTTTACAAACCTAACATCTTGCCAGTCAAGTTTTAGTTTCAGAGTATATTAAATCGGTAACGGTTCTGTCTGCGATCCATTGTGATACCAAGGATGGTTTCCCGTCTCCGGATCGTCATGGTTTTTCTGGGGAGTCTAACCCTTCTCACAGGTCGAGAAGTTGAGTCCACCAGCACAAAAATCATTATGCATACCAATCCATCATTTTAAAATTTATGAGTCTAGCCACGGGAGAAACTTGTCACGTCGCTCATTAACCGCGAGCATGGATATTTGAATAGATTGATTTACTCACACTGCAGTGGATGTACACTTTACCCATAATCCGTGACTGCCCAACGAATGAGCCAGCGTCCCAACACATGAGACGGTCACGGCAAAGCCTTTCGATAACCTCACTTAGGCAGTACCCGCTCCATGAACTTAAGTCCTCATGCACTCTAGCCGTCATTTCCTAGCAGTGAGAGGAGTTCTGATGTTCCCGGGGTAAGAGAGAAAACTCACTTAATCTTTAAGTCATTGTTATGTTCAGTTTATTATTCATATCAAGGCCTTTTGTCTCATCACGATCACGGGCACTCTACCATTGGTAGGCCCAGGACACTCTACCTATTGGTAGGTCCTTAACTCAACACCTACACTTGAACCACTATGCAGGGATACTGCCTCCGCTCGGCTATCTACTCCGCTAGGTCTATACCCATTCGAGAAGTACGGTTGTACTGGCTCGTTCTATGTTGTACTCTCATGGCTCTATCCTTAATTGACCAGGGACAGTACTAGCCTTTGCCGGAATCCACCCAAATCCATCCATCCGCCCAAGTCTAAAAACATTTGTTTTGCATTTTTGGTTTTCATAAAAACTCATTTCATCATGTTCTAGGCAATGTGGCGCTCATGTCTCCACATGTCGTATTTCAACTACCTTCCCTTAAGATAGTTCCCCAAGCATATAGCATTTTGTAAAAATATGAATACGCAAGATTCTAGTATAAGCATGGCTAAGCATTTTACCGAAGATATCCTCCAGTTGTATCACATCGAGGGTTACAAAGAATATTTCTAAGGGTAATCAATATCAAGGCATGGTACATCAAGCATAGGTATTTTGTGTATAGCATGCATGTTTGAAGTTTAAATCAACATTATTTCGCAAATTGGATTAATATGTTCAAAGGGGAGTGTTGACTTGCCTTGCTCGTGACCTTGTTGGCTTGAGTCTTTGACGTTCTCGACAATTCCCTCGGACTCTATCATACGTGCGGGAAATCCAATTTGAATTCGATTAGAATTCAAATTGAATCCAATAAGGTCCAACAAAAGCCAAATGAATTGCAAAAGCAGCTCCTAATACTAGGCTATGACTCTACGCGAACCTAGGTTTGAGTTCAGCGAAATCCGAGCTAGAGCGAAAGAGTTATAAGGATTTGATGTTTTGTGTTCAACCCGATTTAATTAAATATGATGTGACATTTATTTTAATGTAATATGTTTAAAGATAGAGAAATATTAGGGTTGATGATTCAATTAATAAAAGGAAGTGGTTATCTTTCAATTTTATCAAAATATTCATTGGGTCGAGAAGTCCTAGGGTTTATAATAATTGATCCCAAGAATAATTCCCGAAGCTAAACACTACACTAATAATCTAGGTTTTAAGTCTAGCAAATATATAGATCAAGAATAATATTTTGAAGAAAAGTTTAAGACATAAATAATTTTCTTTGAAGGATAAATAAATGCTATAATTAAATATTTTGGAAAACATGTTTAATAATCGGTCCCGAATTATTTTTGAAATCAAAATTCGTTTTGAAGAAAAATATGTAATTTTGCCCAGAGATTTTCCTGAAATATCTTCAAAAATTTTTTCCTAATTTTTCCAAAATTTTTCCCAAAATTTTCCCCTTTTTTCTTTCTCTTTTTTCTTTTCTTTTCTTCCCTTTTCTTTCCTTTTTCTTTTCTTTCTTTTTTTCTTTCTTTCTTCCCCGGCTACCCCCCTTTCCTATTCTCTCTCCTACTACCCCCCATCGGCTTGGGGCGGCATGGCCGAACCGGCGGCGGCAGCGCGGCGGCACGACGGCGGCGGTGGATTGCGCGACGCGGCGATCGGGAAAAAGGAGAGGAAGGAGCGGCGGCTTACCGACGCGAACGCGACGGCAATGGCACGGCGGCGGCGCGCAAACAACGGCGGCGGCGGTGGCTTGCCATGGTAGCGACGGCGCTAGCTCCGGCGAGGAAAGAGGAGAGGAAAAGAGAGAGAACGGCGGTGGCAATGGTGGAAAAGAAATGGAGCTTCGTCCCTTTTATAGCCGCGGTGAGAGAGAAACAGAGAGAGAGTGGGGGCCCGACGCGGCGGCGGTACGGCGGACCTCCACGCGGCGGTGTCCGGTGCTGGGCCGGGCGCGGCGCGCGCACGGACGACGTGCGGCGACATGCGGCGATGTGGCTCGGGGCTGTGCGGCGGTGTGGGTGACGCGGCGACGGCGTGGCACGTCGGCGCGCGGCGCGCGGCGGCGGGCGGCGACACGTGGCGCGGCGAGGACGCGCGGGCAGGGCCCGATACGGCCATGGCGACGCACGACGCGTGCGTGAGCGCGCGCGGCCGGGGCCGGTACGACACGGCGACGCGCGACGCGTGCGTGAGCGCGCGCGGCCGGGGCCGGTATGGCGCGGGCGGCGACGCGCGACGCGTGTGGCCCGCGTGCGCGAGGCGGGACCGGATCGAACACCCTATGACACGTGAACAGTACCCTTTTCCAATTTTCCCGATTTTCAGCTTTATTTTCCTAAATCGTTTTCCTTTCACTCTAAAAATATCAAAATAAAATCTAATATTCCCAAAATTAGTTTAAAAATATATTTTCAGACTTTTCCCCCACTTTTTATTATTCAATATATATTTTTCACAATTTATTTTTTTTAAATTCAAGAAAGTAAGACCTTTGGTTAAAATTAATTTTCTAACTTCATATTTTCTTTTCAAAAATATTTTTATCACCCATATTTAAATAATATTTACTTTTCCATCATTAAATTAGAGTTTAAACCAAGAGTATATACTTTTCAAAGTGACTTTTATAAATCCCCAAATCTTAATTATTTATTCCTTTCAATCTATATTTTGAACCTTTTCTCCCATCTGGGATTTGAAAACACTTGGTTTTTCTCCAACCTCAAATTAAATCATTTCCAAAATGAATTTTATGCAACCAAGTTGGCAAATAAGAAGCAATAAACACGATCAAGAAGCAACAAGCAAAAAGTTTTTGTAAGTTCCGATTTTTAATTCCTGGTTTTAAATTCTTCGATTTTCACGGTGTTGCAGAAGGCAACTCGGGAACTGAATGAACTCGAAACTACTTCTTAACTCCACTAGCCTGTATGACTAGGATAGAACTTGTAGGATCTTCTTCTGGTGGTGTGTGTTGAACCGAAGTGAGCTCCGCCTTTTATAGCCTCCCAATGACGGTTGTATGGCGGTTTCCAACCACCATACCCACCTTACCGACTTGGGGAACCAGTGGGATGTGACACGTCAACTGTCGGTGGAATTGGCTGCATGGGTGGTTCGGCCGAACCCCCAAATCCGCCTTTCGCCACCACCTTTCTCCTGAGGCTGCCATGTGGGCCCTTAAGGCGGTTACCGGTGATTTGGTCCCACCATAAGTCGGTTTCACTGACTTGTGGGCCCTCCGATCCATGGGAATCTGACATGGCGGTCCCTGATTGGTTGGAGTTGTGCTTCTTCGCCACGCGGGCTCGACTTTGCTTTGATTAAGTGATAAATGTTCCTGCAAGCATCTAAAGTCCAAGGACATGTGGAACTTTATTAATTCTAAACCTAAATGCCACTAGCGGGCGCTATTGTCCTTTTATTTCTGAGGTCTTTGATGGTCGAAATCGTTACATAACGACCGTCAACAGTGACATATGGTGGGTTCTGTCTTGTGGGTACAACTGTACACCTCTGATCAGAGTAGAACTATTCGAATAGTCGTTCCCACGGTTATGGGCGATCAACCAGCTTCACTATGATTAGTCCCACACTATTAATTGAATTGACTCAATAAATCGGTTTAGTTCAGGTGGGATAGTTGGTCCTCTTCAATGTGGTGTAGCATTGTTCAGTGGAGAATTAACAGTTTTCCTATTTTACACTGTAAATGTTTACAACCGCCTTTACACAAATAGCCACAAGTCCCTCTTTCTCTCCCCTTGCACGTCTGCATCATTGGTGTGGCTTGTTGAGTATGGTGGTTGTACTCATCCTTGCTACATTTCTCCCTTTTCTAGAAGTATAGTGCTTCTGAGTCAAAGACGAAGTTAGAAGATCAAGGCTCATATCCCAGTTGATCTTTGCATATGGAGTGGCGCTGAAGCCCTGCTAGGATAGTCCTTCTTTTCCGCTGTCGTTTTCTTTTCGGTAGGACTAAGTGTGGGGATGCCTCTGAACCTCCTGATATAGTTAAGAGCTGAATGGAACTCATCCATTCCCCTCATAAGTATAGCAAGAAATCCGACACTCCGAGAGAGAGATAATTGAGACATTGTTGGGCCTTTAGCTTGCCAGTCAACTTCACCCTGGATTGTGCCCGTCAAACCAATCGATGGTGGTGACCAAATGTGTTACACAACCAGGAGACTTGACTGAAAATGTCTAAAGATCTACACTGTCTCAATCATCTTAACTCATACTCATGGTTAATATGTTCGTACTGAAAGGAACATGCTAACCACTTTCATCCAAGCATTTGGTATCACTAACCGATTCTAAGTTCAACCTACCGATATAAATATTACAACATAGTAACTCTCATAAGTACATATGGCCGTCAGGCCAGGTAGTTATATAGATGGTATTAACAAGTGAAAACCGCCGCATTCCCAAGGATCTTTTCCTCAACTGACTAGGGAGTGCCCTAGTATGAACCGTCCGTGTAGAATGGCACATCCTCGGCAAGCTCTTCCTCCTCGGGAGGAAGTTCCCCTGCAATCACTTCTATGCACAACAAGTATAGGTACACAACAAGTGTCAGTACAATAATTTGTACTGACAAGCAACCATGAAACCTACACGCTACATGCATGGCATTATTAAAGAAGGCTCATAATAGGTTCTTATAGCACAAAGCAAATTTTAGTTAGTAAAGCTCCATTGATAAATTTCAGATCTTTTCAAATAAATTTTCAGCAACCATGCACTTTGCTAAATTGGGCATTTAGTAGATCGTAGTCCACACAAATTAACTTCTCTTTGCATTTCAGGGCAGGAATGGAATATACATAAGTAATCATCACTTTTCCTTTGCATCTCACGGCAACAAAGGATTTCATCAAAACAGTAATCATATTTGAACATTTTCAATTAATTTTATAGACAGACTTTGAGAACACACAACACTATACTCATGACACATTCACACGACGCTCATAACCGTTAGCACGGCTAACCGATTAGTTTTAACTCTCCAGAGTGTGTATACTTTACCCACATAATATGGCATAATAATCATGCAAAGCATGGCTCGCAATACATAAGTATCCGATTTATTATACACAACAAAGCCCTTCTAGAATTCGTGATTTAGCCTTACACTAGCACGATATGTGTTTCCTCCATCCTATACGATTTTGGAAGTACGGCATAGGACCGTTAACTGGCGGGCCCACGCCTAAAACTTAACGCCGTGGGGGTGGACACGACAGGAACCCACCCACGTGGCACAATACCGTTGTATTGGACAGGCTGAGTCACCTAAACTACCACATCAGGGCATAAAGGAAGCTCCTCTGAGTTATATTAACTCATACACTTCGGCTACCTAAATGTAAGGCTGAACCACAAATAGAATACTAAGATAGGGCTATCCCATACTAGCACAGGTGGTTATACTGTATTCGAGATGAACATACGTGGAGTGAAGTCCTTAGGGTAGTCTGGGCACACACTCCCCCTATCGGTATACAACTAATAACCATATGTACACCACTTGCGGCCCAAACTTGAAATTCACATTTGTCACCTTTTTGATTTAACAAGTAACATTTTCATCTTAATATAATTTTTAGAAGAGAATTTTTTAAAACAAACTCATGTACTTTGCCCAATAAGCATAGGAAAATTACACTACAAGCAATACTAAGCTTAGGGGTGCATCATCCAGGGTTTAGGTATTTCCAATTACATACTAACATCTTGATCATTTCTAGGGTTAGGGATTTGGCTAATTAGTTATGTGGTGTTTGAGATGGCATGCAACATAGGTGGTTGTACTATCCATTCTTCTCAAGTTTTTAGTGTCGTTATAACAAACATCATGCAAAGTTCCCAACCATTTTGAAATAACCTCCAAAAAATATAGGATCAAAGTGTTCAAAGGGGGAGGTAGGACTTGCCTGGTTCTTCTTCCTCCTGATCGTACAAATACGCGGTGTCTTGCAATGATGCCGACAGTTCGTCTAATGTATACATATAGTAATTTCAGATTACAAGCATTTATGAAAATCTTTATGAGCTATGATGAATGCATATGAGATGCAAGTGTTTTAGCTTCTATAGATCCATTAGGTAAGGTTTTTATTTTGTCCTTCCTCACCAAAGTGAAAGATTTGTGTATAGCCTCTTCTATAGTGTAAGGGTTTGGTTCTCCATATTCCAAAATTTGTTTTGCCTAAGGTATAGGCTTTCTGGTATATAATTTATTTTTAGCTAACAAAACACAGAGAGGTGGTCCTAAAAAATTTAGTTTGATTTTTTTAGGAATTTTCATGGGTTCCCACTAATTTTTAGAAGTTGGAGTGTTCTGGATTAACGCTTTTTCTAAATAAATCTATAAATAGTTTATCTGCCACATAAGGTACTTGGTTTCATATTTTTAACTTAAGGTACATTTTCACAGATTCTACAGAGTCTTGGTTCACCTTATTCGGAGCTAGGATGATTTTCCTATAATTTTTAAAAGTTAAACCTACTCTATTTGGCTTGGTTTATCAGATGGATTTTTCTAAATAAATCAGCTACTATCTGTGGTTGTTTTTATTCCACAGCCTTAATGTTTAAAATTGTGTGGTTCTAACAAAATTTGTCCCATGTGAAAATGTCCTATTTTCAATTTTCTATGAATTTCTAAAGTTAGGTCATTTTTCCGTTGAAAAATCCCTTCCAGGATTATTCTTTAATTCGTGTGGGCCCTATGTGTCAGTGGCTGTTTAGCGTTTTAAACCGCGGTTTGATGCCTGGCATGCGGGTCCTGGCTATCAGTTTCACGGTGGGCGTGGGAACAGAGCAACGGCACGCGACAAGGTTCTCGCCAGCGCCGACGGCGAACGGTGGATGGTTGGCAGTTGCGACCAATAGAGAAAGGTAGCTGAGGTTAGAGCGAAGCTGATGGTGGTTTTCTCGCTTGCTACCGTGGCCAGAATAGTTGTTAGCAACGACGAGGGCGGCGCCATGGCAGGGGTCTAATGTGCATGTGTGATTCTAGTGCTTGCCATGCTATGCATGTACCAGAAATAGCATCTAGGGGTGCTGAGGATGCTTACCGAGCGAATGCGGGGTGCTGGCAAAGTCTGGATGGTGGTGGCACCGTGCGGGGTCTCTTGGCGGTGGCGGTCCTCGTTTCAGGTTACCGGCGACAGAGCGCCTCGGGGTACGGCTGTGAAAAGCGACAGTGGGACCTTGTCAAGTGGTCCCTGAGGATGCTTGAATCGGGGGAAATCGGCCTAGAACTCACCGGGGTGAGAAAAGGGGAAGATCGACGGTGGCGGCCGACGTTGGGGAAGAAATAGAGCTTTCCTTCCTCGGAGCTTTTCCCGTTGATTCCTTTGGTTTTAACCAACGTCAGGCATCAAGGAACATAGTTGCGAAATGGTTCTGGCAATGGCTCACCGTGGATGGCCGACGACGAGCGTGTGGTTCGGCGGCGGTGATGCAGAGTGCGCAGTTCACCGTGTCGGCTCGATGGCGTTCCCGGTCACTGGCTGCGCCATTTGGAATGAAACTCGGGCGTTAGAGAGAACCTAGATCAAGGTGTTGGGACCAGGCATTGGCTAAAGGAGTAGCTTACCGGAGCGCAATTGCGGCCAAATCTCGGTCGGCAGCGGAGGGAGCTCGCTAGGGTGTTCTCGGAGCTCTCGAGACGGACAGATTCGGCTCTCTCATGGAACGTGATTGGGGTAAAAAGAGGTCAGCACCAGTCGGTCGGTCGGGGTTTTGTGTGGTCGCCGACGACGCAGGGGAGAGGGAGCTCGGCTTGACGCGTGCACGGCGCGTTCCCCGCGCGTGACACGTGCTCTTGTGCATGGCACAGCGTCTGAGCGAGTGGGACAAGGGAGAACACGAGGTGTCACTAGCGACGGGGCCCCACGGGTCAGTATGGCCCAATTGTCAGTGTGCAAGGTAAGAGAGATGGAGGGGGCTGAAATTTTCTAAGTCTAGACGCAGTGACGACTTTACAACTTTAGGCTTCATTTAATCCTTGTTCCAGGCTGATTCAGGGTCGGTGCCCTATGAGAAACTTGTAAAGCGTGCTTTGATCTATAATACTGCCAAGTTTGACCGCCTGGGGCTCGCTGGATTAATTTTGGAAATAGTTCAAATTTGGCTCCAGAGTTTTGTGTCGGTCAGTTTAGGTACTTCGAATATTTTCATGGGTTCAAGTCTAGTTTGAGTTAATTTCTACCTTTTACACTAGTAATGTGTTGCAAAACATTTGTGGTTAATTTGCTGAGGTCCCTATGGGTATTTACCTTAAATTTTCTTGGGTTCCTCTTATTTACATTCCGAGGAGAAATTATGCTATCATTATGCATATGCACTCTATCGTACATGAAAACTGAGTATCTATTCTTCGTTCAAATGGAAATTTTTGGTTTAAAATATACACTATACTTTCTATTCGATCTTGAAAATACAAGATTTATCAGGATGTGACACTATACTTTGGGAACTTCTTTTTGAGCCGGTCTTCGCGTTCCCATGTAGCCTCGTCTGTAGTGTGGTTACTCCACTGCACTCGGAGCATCTTAATGGTCTTTCTTCGGGTTCGTCATTCCTTTTCTTCGAGGATCCAGATGGGATGTTCTTGATATGAAAGATTCAGGTTCAGATTTATATCCTCCAAAGTAGTGTGCTCGATAGGTGTACGAAGACACTTGCGGAGTTGTGAGACATGAAATACGTCATGTACGTTGGAGAGCTGAGGGGGTAATTCCAATTGGTAGGCTACTTGTCCACGTCTGGCAATGATACAGTAAGGTCCAATGTAACGTGGAGCATGTTTACCATGTATTTGGAAGCATTGAGTTCCCTACAGAGGAGAGACTTTAAGATAGACATAGTCGTCTACATCAAAGCTTAGCTCCCGTCATCTGTGATCGGAGTAACTCTTTTGTCTAGTTTGTGCTTCCTTCAACCGGTCTCTGATGAGAGTAACATTCTTTTTGGCCTCATTAATAACCGCAGGACCAAAAAATTGCCTCTCTCCCACCTCTGACCAGTAAAGAGGTGTTCGGCACTTTCTGCCATAGAGAGCTTCAAACGGTGACATCTGAAGACTAGATTAGAAGCTGTTGTTGTAGGAGAATTCTGCAAATGGTAGACATTTCTCCCAATTTGTCTTATGCTCAAGCACACAGGCTCGGAACATATCTTCAAAGATTTGGTTGGTCCTCTCCACTTGTCCTCCAGTTTGTGGGTGGAAGGCAGTGCTAAAGAACAGTTTAGTTCCCATGAGTTAATGTAGATTTTTCCAAAACTGGGAGGTGAATTGTGTGCCCCGATCGGATACTATAACCTTCGGTACGCCATGAAGTCTTACAATATGAGTCAAGTATAACTCTGCTAATTTGGCTCCTCCATAAGTTACATGTACTGATATAAAATGAGCCACTTTTGTTAGTCGATCCATAATAACCCAGATGGAATCGTGTCCGTTAGGTGTTTTAGTCAGACCAGTGATGAAATCCATTCCAACTTCATCAAATTTCCATTCAGGGATCTGTAAGGGTTGGAGTAGACCAACGGGTCATTGGTGTTCAGCTTTGACTCGTTAGTAGGTGTCGCATACTGCAACATAGGCTGCTATATGTCGCCGCAGGCTAGGCCACCAATATTGAGTTCGTATGTATTGGTACATTTTTGTACATCCTGGATGGATAGTCAAGGGAGTGCGATGGTCCTCTAACAAAATAATTTCTCTAAGATTTTGAGTATCAGGAACAAAAATTTGTTTCCCATGCATGATTACTCCATCCAAGTTGAGTGTGTACAAAGTTTGGGATTTTGTATTTATCTCCTTCAAAATTTCAGCGGCCTCTTTATCCGAGTTTTGTGCTGATTTGATTTGAGAGTAGAGTGTGGGCTGTAATGCTAACGCAGCAACATAGCCATCTTTCACTAACCCCAAATTTAGCTTTTGGAAGTCAGATGATAAGGATGGTCGGACTATTGATTCAAAATCAGTCAGGTGGCATTGTTTTCGACTTAAGGCGTCTGCCACAACATTGGCTTTACCAGGATGATAATGAATGCTGAGATCATAATCTTTTATAAGTTCTAATCATCTCCTTTGCCGTAAATTCAGATCCTGTTAAGTAAAGAAATGCTTCAGACTTCTGTGGTCAGTGAAGATTTCACACTGGTTCCCAATTAAATAATGCCGCCAGATTTTTAGAGCATGCACAACTGCGGCTAGCTCTAAGTCATGAGTTGGGTAGTTGAGCACATGAGGTCGTAACTGGCATGCAGCGTAAGCCCAACCCTTGCCGTGATGCGTCATAGTAGACATGGAAGGGCTTGTTGACATCTGGCATTACCAGCACTGGGGCAGTGGTAAGCCTTCTTTTCAATTCAAGGAAGCTTGCTTCACAAGCTTCACACCAAATGAATTTAGTTTCCTTTTTGAGGAGTTGAGTTAAGGGTTGAGATATTTTAGAAAAATTCTCGATGAAACATCGGTAATATCCAGCCAAGCCAAGAAAACATCTTACTTCGGAGATATTCTGTGGTTGCTTCCAGTTCAGTACATTTTGCACATTGCTCGAATTAACCGCAATACAACCCTCTAAAAGGATATGACCGAGGAATCCAACTTCTTTTAACCAGAATTCACATTTTGAGAATTTGGCGTAAAGTTTGTGTTCCCATAGCTTATCAAGTACCATGCGTAGATGTTGCACATGTTCCTCCTCATTCTTGGAATAAATGAGGATGTCAGCAATGAACACCACCACGAATTTATCAATATACTCCACGAAGATTTTATTCATCATGTTCATGAAGGTGGTCGGTGCATTGGTTAAGCCAAAAGAAACCACTGTGTATTCAAACAGTCCGTAGAGAGTAGTGAAGGCCGTCTTCGGAATGTCCTCGGGCCTGATCTTGAGGTGAAAATATCCCAATCTCAGATCAATCTTTGAGAAGACACAGGCGCCGGTTAATTGATCAAAAAAATCATCGATTCTGGAGAGAGGATATTTATTCTTGATTGTGTCCTCATTCAGAGGTCGATAATCGATACACATTCTCATGGTTCCATCTTTCTCTGGTGTGAATAGCACAGGACAACCCCATGGAGATGAGCTTGGGCAAATGAAACCCTTAGCTAATTATTCGTTGATTTGCTTCTTCAATACTTTTAAATTTTCTGTAGTCATCCGGTAAGGTCTTTTGACAATAGGTCTTGTTCCAGGAACCAGATCAATCACAAATTCAATGTCCCGATCGGGTGGCATCCCTAGCAATTCTTCTGGGAATACGTCAGGATACTCATTGACAACAGGTACCATTTTCAACTCCGGTACAGCAAATTATTGAATAGATGGTTGCGTTGAGGCGGAAGATTTTTCACAAGTGAGCCTAACCATTTGTCTATCAGTACTGCAGAGCATCACCATCCTCCGTGCAGTCCCTTTTTGCTTGGATAACCAATCCATCCCGTGTATAACATCCAACCCCAAGGTATCCAGTATTATAAGATTGGCTGAAAAATTCACCCTATTCATTTGAAATTCTACTCCTTGGCACATTAATTTAGTGGTCAAGGTAGACCCGGGTGATTGTATATGCATGACATTACTAATAAATTCTGGTTTCAATTTAAGTTGTTTTGCTTTTGATGCTGACATGAAAGAATGAGTTGCACCTGAGTCAAATAAAACTCTTGCAGGAGAGGAGTGTAAAAGAACAGTACCGGGTACGACGCCGGGCACGTCAGTTGCTTCCTCAATGGTGACATGATTCAGTCGCCCTTTGCCTAATGTTGAAGCTGGCTTCAGATTTGCGAGGATTCCCCGTTGTCCGCTTGTGTAGGATTCAGTGCCTGAAGTTGTGCTGGTGCAGCTTATGGACGCGAGCCGGTCTTCCCAATCTTCGGGTATGGGCACTTTGGTGAGTAATGCCCCTTTTTGCCACAGTTGTAACATGTGATGTTAGCGGTGCGAGAGGCATCCCCAACTGCTTGCATTGGGCGAGGAATTTGACGATACATTTGAACTTGTGGATGCGGCTGTGCATACATTGGCCTTGGTGGCTGAGACATTACGGGTCAGTTCAATGGTGATGAAGCCAGTCGAGGGCGACTGGAGCTGCTACTTCCTACTAATTTCTTCGCAGCCCAGTTGCGTTTGCGAACCTCAACTACTTCCTTCTCACTAGATTCAACCCGAAGAGCCTTATCCACTAAGGCCTTCATGCTACTGATTTCATGAGTGGCCAAAGCATGCTTTAATTTAGGTGCCAGCTTGTCTCTGCATGCTTCCACCTTCTTAGCTTCTGTATTTAGGTCAGCAGTAGCATATCTGCCGAGATAGTAAAATCGCCCCATAAATTCCATGAAAGGCATAGCCCCTGTTTTAAATTGAGGAATTCCTTCTTTTTGATCTCCATGAGACCAGCTGGAATATGAGCGGATCAAAACCCTTCCCGGAATACAGTCCATGTGATGGGTTCGTCGGAGGGAATGAGTGTTTTGTATGTCTCCCACCAAGCGGCGACAGCACCTTGGAGATAGTAGGCAGCAAATGTGGCCTTCTCAATAGGATCACACCAGCAAAGATCCAATTTATTTTCAATATCCTGCAGCCAATCATCCGTAGCAAGAGGATCGGTGGCTGAAGAGAAATGTGGCGGGTGAGTCTGTTGGACATCTGACAATTTGCAGGGCGCTTGATTAGCTTGATGTGCCATCGCTGCCCCCATATTCTCAGAGTTTTGCACCATTCTTTCATGGTTGCTCGGATGAAGTAGCGCTGCGATTGTTTCCGGCACGAGCCGTGGAATACGCGCCAAAGTGTGTATGAGTCTTCCTGCACTCAGAGTACAAGAGTACATGAGTTCTTGCACGAATAAATGACATATACATACCCTCTGTATGCAAAGTAGATAGGAATGTTGTCTAATAGTTGAGTATGCAAGTTATCCTTTGTATATTTGCATAAAACCAATCTTTGGACAGTAAGCAACTCATCTAAAAAAACATACATCCCATTCTGATACATAGGTTTTAAAGGAGTAAAGTGTTCAACAGTTGCATAGAAATAGAATAATGGTCATAAGCACCAAGTACACAACTAGGTGTTACAAAAATTTTGACCATCCAAGGATTACATAGTAGGATGTCATCACATACATCTTGTGGAAAAATTAAGAAATGAAAGTTACATCCGATACATTTCTTTTCCTTGATATTCCTCTCTTAAGAAGTCTAGGAGAATCCAATAGGAGGGTGTGACACTGTGGTAGTTGGAGTGGCCATAGTCAAGCGGTATCGCCTTCCATTCTGATCGAGCACATAGAATGGTCCTAGCAGCTCTGGATCTCCAACAAGTGCGGGGTCTGGCATGGTGCAACGATTGCGATGAAAACCAACTCTCATACGGGCTCGAGTGTTTATGTTTTGATAAATGCCCATTGGAGATGGCAAAGCATCAGTAAGTGGCTGAAGATCTTGATCTCCATAAATGGTGGCATTGTCAAAATACCCTTGATGCCCAAAGTGGTTCTATACGCCTATCTAGCATTACCACCCTTGCTTGCAACCTACGCAATTCTGACATAGTACTTGCAAGGTACCTGTCCATAGCTCGGACTAGGCCGGCTAAGAAAAGCTCTGGAGAGTTAATCTCTCTCTCATGCCCTTCTAAACCTGGATAGTAATTGGCAGAAGCTTGGAGAGCGCAAGCTGGAAAATACTGGAAAAATCCATCTATCCCGGGCCTATGGTGTCGAAGATACACAATTGCTTGAAACACTACCTTGTTCATTGCAGAGGGTGCATCCCAGCCATAAGCCTCGAAATAAAGTGATGTATCATGTGCCCAACGCCCCGGTATATGTAGCTCAGCCATATACACCCGGAGTGATGTGCTTCATTCCATAACAAAGAAATGGTAGTCCGGTTGATGAATAAAACTGAGATGCCGCAGCATGAGCCACACGATGTGATGTAGTGATCCCACCTCAAAACCTCCGGAATAACCTAGTGGCTGCCACATGGTACTCACCTACACATTTGAGAATACATTTATGCTATTTAGAAGCTTGGTTAGGGTTCAGCAAAGCCTTAGAAACAATTTTGGGAATACTGAACCGAAATTATGTTTTGTGAATATAGTGATGCTAATGAGACCTATTGTGTCGCATGGGAAATTTTCCTCCACCTAGGTTCATTTCTAAGGATCCTCTGAATATAATCCTACTTTTACAACTTGGGTTTCAAATTATCAGGTACTCAAAAATTTCCTGAAATGGCTCCCAAACCCAAGTGATGCGGTTCTGGAATTATAGTGTAAGAGGTAATTGTCGAATTTATATCCTATTCTCCAGTCACGTAAAAATTCTGGAAAACTTACTGGGGTATCATGATCAGGTTAGGCAACTACTAGCAAATTTTTAGAATTTTTTGTGCTGTACCCTAGACTTTACAAAATTATGAAGGCCGACTACTACGAGTTCTAGAATCCGCAGGGTTCAAAGTTTTCGACATTTTAACACATGATGCATGTATGAAAAATTTTCGTGTCCAAGTTAGGCCATGGAATGGGTTTAATAAAAATGGATTCACAGCACCTGGTGGACTGTATATGTCAAGGAAGTTAGGGCTTGACACACAAAATTTTTATTCCTGTCCCGTCTTATCCCTTTTCTAGGCTTAGTGTAAAAACTCGGGTTTTGAATTTCGTTTTCAGAAGAGTGAGCATTTACTTTTCATTACCAGAGGTCTTTAAAAACTTCCCATGGCTGCCATTAATTCAAATTTTGTTTCTTTCACCCCTAGTACATGTCTTCTATTTATTTTTTCTAGGTTCTTTCCCCGGCCTTTCAGAAACAAGATGAGGTTCCAACCCGAAATATGGAATATATAGGAAAGATGTCTACTCAAAGAGAGATAAGAAGTAAGGATATAGTCATTTTCAAAAATACTTTTATAATGGAGTGATCCTCCAATTTATTTTATTTTGAAGCCATTCTATCGCCTAGTTCATAAGAAGGTTCCTACAGTCAGTCTTGCCTCTGATACCAATGCTGTTGGGACGCCTCTGAACCTCTTGATATAGTTAAGAGCTGAATGGAACTCATCCATTCCCCTCATAAGTATAGAAAGAAATCCGACGCTCCAAGAGAGAGATAATTGAGACATTGCTGGGCCTTTACCCTGCCAGTCAACTTCAGCCTGGATTGTGCCCGTCAAACCACTCGATGGTGGCGACCAGATGCGTTACACAACCAGGAGACTTGACTCAAAAAGGCTAAAGATCTACACTATCTCAATCATCTTTAACTCATACTCATGGTTAATACCTTCCTACCGAAAGGAACATGCTAACCACTTTCATCCAAGCATTTGGTATCACAAAATGATTTGAAGTTCAACCTACCGATATAAATATTACAACATAGTAGTTCTCATAAGTACATATGGCCGTCTTGCCAGGTAGTTATATAGATAGTATTAACAAGCAGAAACGGCCGCATTCCCAAGGATATTTTCCACAACTGACTAGGGAGTGCCCTAGTATGAACTGTCCAGGTAGAATGGCACATCCTCGGCGAGCTCTTCCTCCTCGGGAGGAAGTTCCCGTGCAATCATTTCTATGCACAACAAGTATAGGTACACAACAAGTGTCAGTACAATAATTTGTACTGACAAGCAACCATCAAACCTACACGCTACATGCATGGCATTATCATAGAAGGCTCATAATAGGTTCTTATAGCACAAAGCAAATTTTATTTAGTGAAGCACCATTGCTAAATTTTAGCTCTTCTCAAATAAATTTTCAACAAGCATGTACTTTGCTAAATTGGGCATTTAGTAGATCGTACTCCACACAAATTAACTTCTCTTTGCATTTCAGGGCAGCAAAGGAATATACATAAGTAATCATCACTTTTCCTTTGCATCTCAGGGCAACAAAGGATTTCATCAAAACAGTAATCGTATTTGAACATTTTCAATCAATTTTGTAGACAGACTTTGAGAACACACAACACTATACCCACGACACATTCACACGACGCTCATAACCGTGAGCACGGCTAAACGATTAGTTTTAACTCTGCAGAGTGTGTACACTTTACCCACATGATGTGACATAATAATCATGCAAATCATGGCACGCGATACATAAGTACCCGATTTATTATACACAACAAAGCTCTTCTAGTATTCGTGATTTAGCCTTACACCAGCACGATATGGGTTTCCTCCATCCTATACCATTTTGGAAGTATGGCATAGGACCGTTAAGTGGCGGGCGCACGCCCTAAACTTAACGCCGTGCGGGCGGACACGACAGGAACCCACCCATGTGGCACAATACCGTTGTATTGGACAGGCTGAGTCACCTAAACTACCACATCAGGGCATAAAGGAAGCTCCTTTGAGTTATACGAACTCATATACTTCGGCCTACCTAAATATAAGGCTAAACCACAAATAGAATACTAAGCTAGGGCTATCCCATACTAGCACATATGGTTGTACTGTATTTGAGATGAACATACGTGGAGTGAAGTCCTTAGGGTAGTCTGGGCACACACTCCCCCTATCGGTATACAACTAAAAACCATATGTATACCACTTGCGGCCCAAACTTGAAATTCACATTTGTCACCATTTTGATTTAACAAGTAACATTTTCATCGTAATATAATTTTTAGAAGAGAACTTTTTAAAACAAACTCATGTACTTGCCCAATAAGCATAGGAAAATGGCACTACAAACAATACTAAGCTTAGGGGTGCATCATCCAGGGTTTAGGTATTTCCAATTACATACTAATATCTTTATCATTTCTAGGGTTAGGGATTTGGCTAAGTAGTTATGTGGTGTTTGAGATGGCATGCAACATAGGTGGTTGTACTATCCATTCTTCTCAAGTTTTTAGTGTCGTTATAACAAACATCAAGCAAAGTTCCCAACCATTTTGAAATAACCTCCGAAAAATCGAGGATCAAAGTGTTCAAAGGGGGACGTAGGACTTGCCTGGTTCTTCTTCCTCCTGATCGTAGAAATACGCGGTGTCTTCGAATGATGCCGACGGTTCGTCTAATGTATACATACAGTAATTTCAGATTGCAAGTATTTATGAAAATCTTTATGAGCTATGATGAATGCATACGAGATGCAAGTGTTTTAGCTTCTAATTGATCCATTAGGTAAGGTTTTTATTTTGTCCTTCCTCACCAAAGTGAAAGATTTGTGTATAGCCTCTTTTGTAGTGTAAGGGTTTGGTTCTCCATCTTCCTAAATTTGTTATGGCTAAGGTATAGGCTTTCTGGTATGTATTTTATTTTTTGCTAACAAAATACAGAGAGGTGGTCCTAACAAAATGAAGTTTGAATTTTCAGGAATTTTCATGGGTTCGCACTAATTTTTAGAAATTGGAGAGTTCTGGATTAACCCTTTTTCTAAATAAATCTATAAATAGTTTATTTGCCACAGAAGGTACTTGGTTTCATATTTTTAACTTAGGTACATTTTTCACAGATTCTACAGAGTCTTGGATCACCATATTCCGCACTAGGATGATTTTCCTATAATTTTTACAAGTTAAACCTACTCTATTAGGCTGGGTTTATAAGATGGATTTTTCTAAATAAATCTGCTACTTTGTGTAGGTTTTTTTACTCCATAGCTTTAAATTTTAAAATTTTGTGGTTCTAACAAAATTTGTCCCAATTCAAAATGTTCTATTTTCAATTTTCTATGAATTTCCAAAGTAAGGTCATTTTTTGGTTGAAAAATCCCTTCCTGGATTATTCTTTAATTCGTGTGGGCCCTACGTGTCAGTGGCTATTTAGCGTTTTAAACGCGCGGTTTGGCGCCTGGCATGATGGTCCCGCCTATCATTTGGACGGTGGACGTGGGAACAGAGCAACGGTGCACGGCGAGGTTCTCGCCGATGACGGCGGGGAATGGCGGCTGGTGGGTGGTTGCGACCAACAGAGAAGAGGTAGCTGAGGCTAGAGCAAAGCTGATGGTGGTTGTCTCGCTTGCTACCGTGGCCAGAACAGTTGTTAGCGACGACGAGGGCGGTGCCATGGCTCGGGTCTAATGTGCATGTGTGATTCTAGTGCTTGCCATGCTATGCATGTACCAGAAATAGCATCTAGGGGTGCTGAGGATGCTTACCGAGCGAATGCAGGTTGCTGACGAAGTCTGGGTGGTGGTGTGTTGACGAGAAAAATAAACACGCCGGCCTGGGAGATCTGCTTAGCTCCAGTGCAGGTCCTAGAATAAATGAAGCGCGGGCGTGCCAGTCAGTTTGATCCTACCACTGACAAGTTATGCAAAACAACAGAACATAAATCATATCGGCCGATAGACCGATACCCAAAAACTAACTGATCGGCTGATAAGCTGATGGTGCAATTCCAGCCGATGCCGATGCTAGCCTATGGTGTTAGGGTTTGAATCCATCGGCTGCGTGTTGAACAAACATTTATATATAAAGGCAATCGGCTGACAATAACACGATATATATAACATTGCACGAACCAATCACATGGTAAAATAGATATTGATTTAAAGATTAAAGCACACATCGGCTGGGAGTTCGATTTCATAAAATCCAAACGATCAAATGTTCAATGAAGCCTCTGCTACAATCGGCTAGACCCAACTTGTATACAATCCTTGTAAGCCGATGCAATATCCAGATAACTCATCGGCTGAAACCCCGATGAAACCCTTAGTGGCAGTCAACAGGCAGGCTAGAGATTACGTTTCTAATCACGACTTAGTAGATCAAACTGATGCAACACTAAGTATAAAAACAAAAGCAATATCTAGACAATCAAGCCCTTGGCTGATTTTCAGGGTGGTAGATGCCTAAACCAATTTAATCTAGTATAACGATTTAGCCGGTATTGGCAGAAACCCTAAAACGAGAGACAACCGATAGGGCTAAACTGAAATACTAAAATTAGATTAATCGAGACATATGATAAATAGTCAGGCAAGCATGCTAACTAAACTGGAGCAATCCAAGAGATCGAACGTACTGATGCAGCCTTGGACAACGTCGACGTAGTCAATATGATCGCCTTATCCAGCAGAATGTTGGACTTATTCCTTTGCTGGAGGTCGAACCTAACCGATGCAGCCCAGCGCCGGGTGCCAAGTTCCACTGGATGATGAACAAAGATGAAGAATAAAAGAGTGGTGATGTGCCGGATTGTATTGATCGAGAGAGATGATTTACATGAACCCCGGGTTTACATATTTATACCCGTGGGATGACAAAGATCCTAACAGGTTACAAAACAAACTTTCCTAAAGATAAAATAGGAAACTAACAACCTCTTCCTAATTAATTGATACAAGCCATATCCTCCTTGGTCTCGGTTTCTTCTGGATAAGATCTTCTCAAACCGAATCTAAGAAGAACCCGACTGCTGGAAATATGGACCCTCCATCGGCTGTCGCAAAACTCTCAGTCGATTCTGCTTCGAGCCGATACTAACCCTTAGCCGGTAAGGACTTCGGGGCTTACCAAATTTTGGCGTTAACACATGCCCCCCAGTTTTGGAGTATGAGAAGTCATGCTTCAAAATTGTCCTTGTCTTGATCGCCCCAAAACTGATTCTTTTCTTCTTCTTGACATCGGCTTTCGTAAGCCGATACCTTCTATAATAGCTGAGCCTGGCTGTCGAACTCATGGATGAAAAACCTGCTTCGGTTAGCTGCCGATAACCCTTGGAATGCAAGTCTGCTATCTGCTCATCACTTAGGCTCAAACTATAACATCGACTGTGGATACTACGAAACCTTTGAATGTATTCCTTAGCCGATTCCCCTTCTTGCTGTTTAACTGATACCAAATCTGCAAGCCTCAACTCACCAACCCCAGCAAAGAAGTACATATGAAACTGCTTCTCAAGATCGGCCCAATTTCTGATGGAATTCGGTGGCAATGATGAAACCATGTGAAAGCCGATCCAGTCAACGACAATGGAAAAAGTATAACTTTCAAAGCTTCTTCAGCCGATGCTTTCCCACATTGAACCAAGAATCGGCTGATATGTTCCATTGTAGATATACCATCTTGCCCTGAAATCATGGAGAAATCTGGAACCTTGTATCGGCTTGGAAGTGGAACCCCATCAAACCACCCAGGATATGGCGGCCGATACACAAAAATTTGATCTTTGCGTTTAATTCCAAACTGCTCCTCCATCACTCTTGCAATCATATTGGCCCAATCCTCTTTGGACGAATATCTTTGAATTTCCTCTGGCCGATATTGCTGATGTGGCTCGGCATACTGATGTCGATCAACTTGCCCCCTGAACCAATTTTGTTGTTGCCGATAGTGTTGAGATTGCTCACAAATTTGCCCCGCATGCTGACTTCTGAATGCAATTACCCTGGGAACTGTTTCTTCGATCAAACCATACAATGTACTCATCAAAACTCCAGATTGATCGAACACAGCACGATGAATGATGTTATCAACCATCTCTTGAAGGGTCTCGTCATCCATCGGCTCAGTAGACTATTTTCTATCTTCATTTGTCAGCTTGAGAGATTGTTCTTCCTCGGCCTTGACTTCTTCATCAGACATTGTGGCAACTATGGGTCCGACGAGCCATGTAAAAAGATACTTGTCCAAAACACGGTCCCACCAGGCGTGCCAAAAAATGTGTTGACGAGAAAAATCAACACGCCGGCCTGGGAGATCTGCTTAGCTCCAGTGCAGGTCCTAGAATAGATGAAGCATGGGCGTGCCAGTCAGTTTGATCCTGCCACTGACAAGTTATGCAAAACAGCAGAACATAAATCATATCGGCCGATAGACCGATACCCAAAAATTAACTGATCGGGTGATAAGCTGATGGTGCAATTCCAGCCGATGCCAGCCGATGGTGTTAGGGTTTGAATCGATCGGCTGTGTGTTGAACAAACATTTATATATAAAGGCGATCGACTGACAATAACACGATATATATAACATTGCACGAACCAATCAAATGGTAAAATAGATATTGATTTAAAGATTAAAGCACACATCGGCTGGGAGTCTGATTTCAAAATATCCAAATGATCAAATGTTCAATGAAGCCTCTGCTACAATCAGCTAGATCCAACTTGTATACAATCCTTATAAGCTGATGCAATATCCAGATAACTCATCGGCTGAAACCCCGATGAAACCCTTAGTGGGAGTCAACAGGCAGGTTAGAGATTACGGTTCTAATCATGACTTAGTAGATCAAACTGATGCAGCACTAAGTATGAAAAGAAAAGCAATATCTAGACAATCAAGCCCTTGGCTGATTTTCAGGGTGGTAGATGACTAAACCAATCTAATCTAGTATAACGATTTAGCCGGTATCGGCAGAAACCCTAAAACGAGAGACAACCGATAGGGCTAAACTGAAATACTAAGATTAGATTAACAGAGCCATATGATAAATAGTCAGGCAAGCATGCTAACTAAACCGGAGCAATCCAAGAGATCGAACGTACTGATGCAGCCTTGGACAACGTCGACGTAGTCAATATGATCGCCTTATCCAGCAGAATGTTGGACTTATTCCTTTGCTGGAGGTCGAACCTAACCGATGCAGCCCAGCGCCGGATGCCAAGTTCCGCCGGATGTCGAACAAAGATGAAGAATAAAAGAGTGGCGATGCGCGAGATTGTATTGATCGAGAGAGATGATTTACATGAACCCTAGGCTTACATATTTATACCCGTGGGATGACAAAGAAACTAACAGATTACAAAACAAACTTTCCTAAAGATAAAATAGGAAACTAACAACCTCTTCCTAATTTATAGATAGAAGCCGTATCCTCCTTGGACTCGGTTTCTTCTGGATAAGATCTTCTCAAACCGAATCTAACAAGAACCCGACTGCTGGAAATATGGACCCTCCATCGGCTGTCGCAAAACTCTCAGCCGATTCTGCTTCGAGCCGATACTAACCCTTAGCCGATAGGGACTTCGGGGCTTACCAAAATCTGGCGTTCACATGGTGGCGCCATGCGGGATCTCTTGGCGACGGTGATCCTCGTTTCGGGTTACCGGCGACAAAGCGCCTTGGGGTACGGCTGTGAAAAGCGACGGTGGGACCTTGTCAAGTGGTCACTGAGATGCTTGAATCGGGGGAAATCGTCCTAGAACTCACCGGGGAGAGAAAAGGGGAAGATCGACGGTGCGGCCGGCGTTGGGGAAGAAATGGGGCTTTCCTTCCTCAGAGATTTTCCCATCGATTCCTTTGGTTTCAACCAATGTCAGGCATGAAGGAACATAGTGGCAAAATGGTTCTGGCAATGGCTCACTGTGGATGCCCGGCGACGAGCGGGTGGTTTGGCGGCGGTGATGCAGATTGTGCACTTCATTGCGACGGCTCGATGGCGTTCCCGGTCACTGGCCGTGCCATTTGGAATGAAATTTGGGCGTTAGAGAGAATAAGGATCAAGGCGTTGGGAACGAGCATTGGCTAAAGGAGTAGCTCATCGGAGCGCAATTGCGGCCAGATCTCGGTCGGCAGCGGAGGGAGCTCGCTGGGGTATTCTCGGTGCTCTCGAGATGGACAGCTTTGGCTCTCTCATGCAACGCAACTGGGGTAAAAAGAGGTCAGCGCCGGTCAGTCAGTCGGGGTTTTGTGCGGTCGCCGACAACGCAGGGGAGAGCGAGCTCGGCTTGACGTGTACACGACGTGTTCCCCGTGCGCGATGTGTGCTCTCGTGCGTGGCGTGGCGTCTGAGCGAGTGGGACAAGAGAGAACATGAGGTGTCACTGGCAACGGAGTCCCACGGGTCAGTATGGCCAACTTGTCAGTGTGCAAGGAAAGAGAGATGGAGGAAAGTGAAATTTTCCAAGTCCAGACGCAGTGACGACTTTACAACTTTGGGCTTCATTTAAACCTTGTTCCAGGCTGATTCAGGGGCGGTGCCCTATGGAAAACTTGTAAAGTGTGCTTTGATATATAATACTACCAAGTTTCAACACCTGGGGCTTGCTGGATTAATTTTGGCAAGAGTTCAAAGTTGGCTCCAGAGTTCTGTGACGGTCAGTTTAGGTACTTGGAATATTTTCATGGGTTCAAGTCTAGTTTGAGTTAATTTCTACCTTTTACACTAGTAATGTGTTCCAAAATGTTTGTGGTTAATTTGCTGAAGTCCCTTTGGGTATTTTCCTTAAATTTTCTTGGGTTCCTTTTATTTAAATTCAAAGGAGAAATTATGCCCTCATTATGCATATGCACTCTATCGTACATGAGAACTGAGTATCTGTTCTTCGTTCAAATGGAAATTTTTGGTTTAAAATATACACTATACTTTCTACTCGATCTTGCAAATACAAGATTTATCAGGATGTGACACTAACTGCCTCTGCTGTAAGTATTTACACTTTATTTATATTTGGATCTGTATATTGGTTTGTTGTTTTGTGTACCCAGGCTGATTCCTAGACATATATTTATACACAAAATAGTTTGGAAATTTGGCTAAATTTCTCAGCGTGACATATATTGACATTGTTGATAACTATGATGATCAGGTAATTTCCACCTACCTAAGAAAAAGATGTGCAACCTACGTGTTTATTATATATATAATCGACATTGTCTATAAGTATGAAGAACAACTAATTAAATTTCACCTAGCTATTTAGGAAATATGAAACCTACATGTGCATTTTAAATTCAGGTAATTCATGTAACTTGCCTTAGTTTTGCTTGGAGGCCATGGGACCGCTTAACCTTGAGCGACGATGGCGGTCAGCAGCTGGACCACATAATTCTGACAAGGAAAAGAATATTTAGATAAAACATGTACAATGGTCCTAAGTCGAAATTCCCGATGCATATATACATCATTATGTGAGAGATAGTGACTCAAGATATTGGGTACAAACAACCGAAACAAATTTTGTCTTGATTCCCAATGCATAGGAGTCAAGACAAAATTTGTTTTGGAAATTTGTTCTTAGACAATATCATGAACCACTACCTCCTTGTAACGAGCGAACAAATGACCGAACGAATAAACTCGTTCAGTCATTCTATCGTTCACGTTCGTTCGGTCGTGAAAGTCGTTCGGTCATGACAGTCGTTCGGTCATGAAAGTCGTTGTATCGTTCATCCACGTTCGTTCAGGTTCGTTCTATCGTTCTCGTTCATTCGTTTATGTTCGTTCTATATATCGTTGACGATCATTCATGGTAGCGTCGGCCATGGCGGGGCGTCGGCAGCGGTGGCGTCGGACATGAAGGGGGCGTTGGCAGTGGCGGCGCACAGTGGCAGTGGCAACAGTAGCAATGATGACGACGACGACGGCGGTGAGAAGACGTACGACGGCAGCGGAGAGATCGAATCGGTCGGATGGAGGCTTACCTTCATGAATGCAGTGTGCGGCGAGGGTAGCGGCAATGACGGTGGCGACGGCGACGGCAACGGCGATGACGGTGGCAGCGACAAGACCTAGAACGATGGTCTGTGGCGAGAAGAGAGACGATCAATGTGAAAAAACGACATTGATCGGTGGAGAAGACGATGTGCATCGGTCTACATATACCCCTGGATCTTTAGTCCCGGTTGGTGGCAACAAGCGGGACTAAAGATATATTTAGTCCTCGTTGATGGCAACATCCGGGACTAAAGATATGTATCTTTAGTCCTGGTTGTTGCCATCAACCAGAACTAAATATATCTTTAGTCCCGGTCGTTTGTCATTAGTGGTATAATCTACTGTTTCTAGTGCTTCCATCGTAATGACACATTAGATTCAGAAGTTTGTACTGCGATACTTATCATATAACGCATATAAATAAGATCAATGTTTGGATCTATCCTGTCATTGGCTAGTTCTAGCAAGAACTTGCATCCAATGGGGCTAGATCTAAAGGTTGGCTGGTTTATATGCGGTATCCACCGTCTCGAGAGACATAAATCGGCTACAATAGATTGGGTTTTTCTTTTTATACTTAATGCTGCATCGGATTCAAACTATTAAGTCATTTTTAGAATTATCAATGATCTGTTCGGTTTAGATTTATATTGTTTAGAGACAGCGCCGGGGTTTCAGCCGGCCTTATCTACCCTGATATGTTTCTTCTAATATATTTATTATTAGATTTGTATTAGGACTGCCTCTTATGTTAAGATCGCATTCTTGTCGGACGTTGCCAGCCAAAATCGGCCTGTCATCGACAGCCGATGGCCGATTTCCAGGCTATGCATGTTTCAAGAATGGTATCTTCTTATAAGATTCATCGGAGTACTAGCCGATTCATTGTTAGCTTTCTAGTATCGGCTAGGTTATCGATCCATATATTTATTATTCTTTACCGTATTTGGGTTAAGCGGCTGATGCTGTCTCGGTATAGCCGATCCATTCCAGTCGCTTGGCTTAAATATAGTTTAGAATAGCATATATATGTTCATGGGTTCCCTTAGCCGATCCAGTGGGGATCTAACCTAACACTTAACGTATATTCCCTTGTTATCCTTGTTGATTAACAGGTCAAATCAACTGGCACGCCCTGCACAGCGTAGGCAGCCGAGAAGGACCTACACTGGAGTTAAGCAGATCTCCCAGGCCAGCGCATGAGAGAGATTTCTCATCAACACGCTTCTTGGCACGCCCGGTGGGACTTTCTTTGTGGGCTCGACTCGGACGCATAGATTCAGCCGGCAAGATGGTCGACTCCAAGAGCCCCAGCATTACGTAGGACAACATTGTGCCTGTGAAAATGGAGCAGTTATTGGCTGAATAGCAAGCCGATTATAAGAAGATGGTGGAAGAGCTCCAGGCTAACTACTTACAATCTTTCACCCTAACAAGATCCGGGGCCGTGCATCAGAAATACAAGTTCAGCCTGAACGACACTAAGGCATCCTCATCTAGTGACACAAAAGGCAAACAGAAGATGGAGGAGCCGGCCCAGGTACAGGATGATTCGGCTGTATACTCTCTACAAGACCGGATTGACTCTGCCGTTCATCACGCGTTGGTCAACCAAAGTAGCATCCTGGTCAGCACTATCAATAACATGATCGCTACTGTGGTGGATGCCAAGATAGCCGACCAGCTGCAACGGGGGCCAACGTTCTTCACAAATGGCCAATTTCCAGGTTACAGGATGCTGGTCACGCAGAATCGGCCAATCCCACTGATAGCACGACAAGGTCCGTCGGGAGGAGTCCTGGGTCAGCCAAATCCAGGTGAATTGGCTATAAGGCCAGCAATTACTATACTGAACCAACAACAGCCGCTGCCCCAAGATCAAGTTGCTAATACATTCAATGACAATCGGCAGTTAGAGCCGATTGATCCAGATAGACGGCACAATGCCGGTGGCCGACAATTGTTTCCAGGACCGCCAACGCCACAACCGGCACATCGGCCACCTCCTGCTAATCATCACTACCAGTACCAAGGAGGCCATCAAGATCAACATTACAGGCCTCAGACGCCACCATCGCTGTATCGGCAAGCACCCACGCCGTACGACCCATACGAGCCGATACAGCAAGACAACGGGACATGGGCTGATTTGATCGCAGATGTCATGCGCGATCAATTCGGCGTAAAGCCGAAAGACTTAGGGAACATGTATCGGTATCCCTATCCAGAACACTTTGAGTGGATCCCGTTGCCCAACCGATACAAGATCCCAGATTTTTCAAAGTTCTCAGGGCAGGACAACGTTTCTACCTACGAGCATGTTAGCCGATTCTTGGCGCAATGCGGTGAAGCATCGGCTACGGACGCCTTCGGAGTCCGATTGTTCCCTCTTTCCCTTTCAGGATCGGCTTTTACTTGGTTTTCCTCATTGCCCTACAACTCAATTCAGAGCTGGGCTGATCTTGAAAAGCAATTCCACAGCTACTTCTACTTGAGCAACCACGAGATGAAGTTGTCGGACCTCACCAGTATCAGGCAAAAACACAACGAATCGGTCCAAGAATACATCCAACGCTTTAGGGAGATGAGGAACCGATGCTACAGCCTGGTGTTATCGGATGCCCAGCTAGCCGATTTGGCCTTTCATGGCTTGATCGCGCCGATCCGAGAACGATTCTCTGCGCAGGACTTTGACAGCTTAGCCCACTTGGCGCAGAAGGTGACGGCCCACGAGCAGCGATTCCAAGACACCAGGAAGGCCGTCAAAAACATAACTCAGGTCGTTGTCGAATCAGACTACGAGTTCGACGATGATGACGCAGAAGTGGCGGCAGCCGAATGGGCCAAGAACAAAAAGGCCATCGTTTGCCAATGGTTGCTGAAGATGACTAAAGAAGAAAGATACTACTTCGACATCACCAAGGCCGACAGGATTTTTGATTTGCTGCTCAAGGAAAAGCAGATTCAATTGTCCGAAAATCACGTAATCCCGTTGGCTGAGGAATTGAAGAAAAAGAGGTACTGCAAGTGACACAACTCCACATCCCATGCCACCAACGATTGCAAGGTCTTCAGGCAGCAAATCTAGTCGGCAATTGAGGCCGGGACGATGAAGTTCGTCGATTCAAATAGGCCGATGAAGGTAGATGGCAATCCTTTCCCGATCAACACGGTCCAAGCCGGCCCCCAGGCAAGCTGATCGATAGAACAGAATGGCGCACCACTTAGTAAATACATCGATCGGGGCCAAGGCAGAAGGCGATCAACTTGGGTTTCACGCCGCGCCAATTAATTTGGTGTGCCCAGTCATCAGATCAGCTGACCGACGGCCGATCCATGAACGTAGCCGATACCGTCATCAATACCGGTCTCGGCAGGAGGAAGCTTACAATGAAGCACCTTGTCGGCGCGAGCTAAACACCCAAAGCCGACGATACGAGGTACTCCATGAAAATGCCGATCCACATTGGCATTGTGATTTTTTTCAGGTATTGCTGGGAATCCGGCATGAGACTGCCAACGCTGGATGATTGCCGATCATGTAATGATCGCCGCGACGACGAACACAGGAGATCACCATCTGTAAGTCCAACCCGGTTCGTCCCCATAGCCGTCCAGCTAAACCAAAGGCGGCGGTCCATCCGTGATCGGCTCGGCCCGATCCACCCAGGACTTCTTCGTCGATGAAAACCGCGATGGGAACAGCCGCAACGATGAAGAGGCCAATGATGAGGAATCGGCAAACCCCAAATGGTGCCCGTCCAATCTCTTCACGAAGACGCAGAAAAGAAGGGTTCAACGGCTTATGCGTGAAGGGAGAGAAGACGAAGTTCAGCAAATGATCTATGAACAGCACCATCGGCTGGGCAAAATTGAAAGACGATGGGTACCCAAAAAGAAAGCTGCCATAGCCGACGAAGAGCAAGCCGAGGAAAGCCCAGCCGATCAAGCCAGGAGGGCAGCAAAAGGGAAAGGCAAAATTTCTACATTGGTTAACAAGGTATTTGTATTGCCAGCCGAGTTCGGCGCTCCTGAGGCAATGCAGACACCATTGAAGATGACCTGGCGAAACTAGCAATCTCACCAGACCAGGCCGTCTTCGACAAACCCGAAGGAACCGAGAATCGGCACTTAAAGCCGTTGTACGTTAAAGGATTCGTCAACGGCAAGCTGATTTCCAAAATGCTAGTTGATGGGGGAGCTGCAGTCAACCTCATGCCTTACACAACGTTCAGAAAGCTAGGCAAGGGAGCCAAAGATCTAATAAAAACCAACATGGTGCTCAAAGACTTCGGCGGCAACCCATTGGAGACCAAGGGCGTCCTCAACGTTGAGCTGACCATCGGCAACAAGACCGTGCCCACAACATTCTTTGTCATCGACGGGAAGGGGTCTTACAGCCTGCTGCTCGGAAGGGACTGGATACACGCTAATTGCTGCATCCCTTCTACAATGCATCAGAGCCTGATCCAATGGGACGGCGACAAGATCAAGATCGTACCAGCCGACAGGTCTGTTAGTGTTGTCAGTGCCGATTTACCGCTTTGGGAAATCGAGGGCATTGATTGTTTATCCGGGAAAATATGGCAAGCCGATTTTCTAAATGTGTCCAATTCAACGATACAGCCAATTCGAAACGACGAGCCGTAGTTGCTGCTTTGAACAAGACATGGTGGAGGGTTCGAGCGTTCTCGGCATGGACACCGCGGACGAAGACGATGGCAAGCTAGGGCAAGGATTCACGTCGGCCGACGAATTAGAAGAAATTGACATCGGCTCTGGCGATATGCCGAGGCCGACATACATTAGCAAAAATCTCTCTCCTCATTCTAGATCCCAGCTTATTGAATTGTTAAAAGAATATAAAGATTGTTTTGCTTGGGAGTACTTCGAGATGCCCGGTCTCAGCCGATCAATAGTGGTCCATCAGCTGCCGATTAAGGCAGGCTATCGGCCATTCAAACAGCCTCCCAGAAGGTTTAAGGCCGATATGTACGATGCAATTAAAGCCAAAATCACTAGGCTATACGACGCGGGATTCATTCGGCCTTGCTGATACGCCGAGTGGGTCTCAAACATCGTCCCAGTGTTGAAGAAAAACAGTAAACTCAGGGTGTGCATCGATTTCAGAGACCTAAACAAGGCAACCCGTAAAGACGAATACCCAATGCCGATAGCCGATCTGCTTGTCAACGCTGCTTTAGACCATAAAATTATCAGTTTCATGGATGGCAATCTAGGGTATAACCAAATATTCATGGCCAACGAGGACATCCACAAGACCGCTTTTCGGTGTCCCGGCACAATCGGCTTGTACGAATGGGTAGTAATGACGTTCGGTTTGAAGAATGCTGGGGCAACATATCAACGAGCCATGAAATTACATCTTTCATGATATGATCGGCTCGCTGGTAGAGATATACATTGACGACGTGGTCGTCAAATCAAGGGAGATAGAAGGCCACATTGCCGATCTGAGACAAGTGTTAGAACGGACGAGGAAGTACGGTCTGAAAATGAATCCGCTTAAGTGCGCGTTCGGCGTATCGGCTGGGCAATTCTTGGGATTTCTCGTTCATGAAAGAGGAATTGAAGTTACGCCGAGAAGCATAAATGCTATCAAGACAATTCATCCTCCGAAGGACAAAAAACAAGTCCAATCATTGATCGGCAAGATAAACTTCATCAGACGGTTCATAGCCAATCTCTCAGAAAAGATGGAGCCGTTCACGCCACTGCTTCGGCTGAAAGCCGATCAGACATTCACATGGGGGGTAGAGCAGCAGAAGGCATTAGACAACATAAAACATTATCTAAGCTCTCCTCCAGTTCTAATGCCTCCGCAAAAGGGAATACTGTTCAAGCTGTATTTATCAGTCGATGACAAATCAATCGGCTCCGTCATAATCCAAGAGGTCGACGGCAGAGAGAAAGCCATCTTCTATCTCAGCCGACGATTGCTAGCCGCGGAGACGAGGTATTCACCTGTGGAGAAGTTGTGCCTATGCCTCTATTTTTCATGTACAAAGTTAAGGCACTATCTGCTGTCCAACGAGTGCACGGTAATCTGCAAAGCCGATGTAGTTAAGTATATGCTATCGGCTCCAGTGCTCAAGGGAATAATCGGGAAGTGGATCTTTGCACTAACAGAGTTCGATCTGAGGTATCAGGCACCAAGGGCAGTCAAATGGCACAGAAACGACTCAATCGGCTCGGTGGAAATTATGCCTTGGACTCTGACGTTCGATGGCTCGGTTTGCACCAACGGCTGTGGCATCAGCTTGGTCATTATTTCGCCAAGGGGGGCGAGCTTCGAGTTTGCTTTTGCCATCAACCCCCACGCTACAAACAACCAAGCCGAGTACGAAGCCGTCCTTAAAGGATTGCATCTACTCAGGGAAGTTGAAGCCAACGCCGTCGAAATAATGGGAGACTTGTTGCTGGTCATCAGCAAATTATCAGGAGAATATGAATGCAGAAATGACACGCTGGTCATCCCTTTTCCGCAGTGCGTCGCTGGGGAACCTGCCATCTATAGAAACAAAGGAGTGGGAAAATCAAAACATGCTCAAAGCCCACGACCACATCCCATTTTCGCAATTCCTAAACCCTAGACTGACTCCACTTTTCAAAACACCCCCTTTTTTTTCAAAACATATGCACATGAAAAGAATTAGAGGGCTCTTAAGGTTTCCAGTTGGCTTGTCCTACAGTCATAGGAAGGCTCTGATACCAACTTGTCACGCCCAGAAATTCACACCAGAATTTCTGCAGCTAATTTGTGCATTACATCCTCGTCCAGGAATCAGCCGAGGTACACAAATCGACGTTATTGATAATACAGAATCCTCGTCTTAGAAACAATATAAAAGAGTTACACAAATGCAGCGGAAAAGAAAATAAAACTGACTTAAGCTAAACTTTGACACGAGCGAAGCGGAACACCAACTCCACAGCTAAACCTTGACGAGAACAAGCCTACACCTCCTGAGACCTCGCTCTCAACCTCTGGCACTGAAGGGGGAAAAAGAAGCAAGACTGAGTACAACCACCGTACTCAACAAGTCACACCGGAAAAGGGTACATGATGCGAGATAAATAACAAGGAATGGTCAAGAGGCTCAATTTGCATAAACAGCATTTGCAGTATACAATAATAATATTTGAAGACAAGAAAAACAGAGTAACATTTAAGCAAGATTAAATAAACACCGTCCAACGCTCAAACCACGTTGCAACAGCCCATCCATCCACCGCAATAGTCATATTCCAACATTTCATTCGAATAAAGTAAATGAGACTAATCAAGGTGAATCGGTCGATCACCCGTAACCGTGGGCACGGCTATTCGAATAGTTTTTACTCGATCGAGGTGTACAATCGTACCCACAAGACACAATCCCACAACACATACAGTGCGCCGGTGCACCACCACGGTGCCCCGGAAAGGAATTGTGACAAGACCCTTCACACAACCCCCTCTAATCAATCGTACCACACCAAGGTTTCGCCCCCATTCCCATCGGCAATGGGCAGCCCCTCTAGTGCCGCGGTGAATCCGGAAGCTGATCAACCCTTAAAACCGGGGCCGACCCAACTCCATCACGCTCACCCTCTCTCGGGATACGTTAACTAGAGACAGTGTGCTACGGCCCACCATTACCCATGCCGGCTTGTGGTATGCACGGCATTTCTTCCGGGGTTTCCGAGAACCGGTCCTTAATCGTCATGAGCACGCTAACCAAAGACCAACCATGTGCTCACGACCCACCTTTCTTATAAGTCAATATTATTAAGAACAAGATCATATCTTTATATCACCGGAGGTCAACTTTAGCATTAAACTTAGTGTGATTCCCTTAAGTGAGCTAGTTGCGCTAAGCATGACTAAGCAACCTTAAACTATCATCTAGTCACATTGGATCCCAGGTTATCAATGGTATAAGGTAAACAATCCTATGGTTGAGTACAATAGGTATAAACATCCCATGAAATGACATTCTAAAACATATGCGTATTTGAATGAAATAGAGGTATTTACATAAAATAGGTACAATATGGTCAATGTAAGGTATGACTTGCCTTGCTCGAGACGAGGAACCTCGGCGACTACTTCAAGAGAACGGGCTCGCCGGAAAACTCGGGATCTACACGACAAACAAAGCACTCAACAAACACCCTAAAAAGTCCATTGAAACAGCATTGAAAAGTATTTTTAATGGATTCTTGACATTTTTCTAGATTTAATGAAATTTGAATGGACTAAAACGGAGCTCGGATTCAAAAGATATGAATTTTAGAAGTTTAATTGCGATTTTTAAACTAAACGAAAAGATTAAATTATTTATTGCGCAATTAAGTCCCCTGATGACGTCATCCACGCGCGCCTCGGGGCTGACGTCAGCATGACGCCGCGGCCGGCGCGCCCTAGGGCCGACGCGCGCACACGGCCGAGCGCGCGGGAGACGGGCGCGGGCGGCGGATTGCCGCCACGTGGCGCAATCCGAGCGGCCGGATTGCGGCGACGTGGCGCGATCTCGGCGGCCGAACGGCGACGATCGGACGGCGCGGATGCGTCGCGATCGGACGGCGCAGATCCGTCCGATCCGCAAGATCGGACGACACAGGGGCGGCGCTAGGGTTAGGGTTAGGGTTCCACGGGTGGCGGCGACGGCGGCGGACGGCGGCGACGACCCGGCGCAGCGGCGGCGGACGACGGCGACGACCCGACGCGGCGGCGCGGACGGCGGCGACGACCCGACGAGCGGCGACGCGCGCGAAAGGAAAAGGAAGCAAACGAAAACAAAAGAAACCCGGGACGGCGGCGAGCT
The DNA here is from genome assembly GCA_019925245.2 of Oryza australiensis. Classification (NCBI taxonomy): domain Eukaryota; kingdom Viridiplantae; phylum Streptophyta; class Magnoliopsida; order Poales; family Poaceae; genus Oryza; species Oryza australiensis. The sequence continues at coordinate 44,237 of JAIFGZ020000635.1, read as the reverse complement.
CACCGGCGGATGAACGACGGAAAACGGCGGCGACACGGGCTAGAATCAACGACGAACAAAGGGGAAACGAGGCGGAGCTCGAGGTGGTTTTAAAGGGGGAGAGAGGAGACCGAAACGGGCACGAAACGCGCGGGGATAAGGTCGCCGGCGTTCTCGGACTCGGAGAGAGAGAGATATACGCGACCGCTTTCGGGCGGCGGCGCGTTGCGGCGCGCGGAAGTGCGGGCACGGGTGCGGCGGCGCGGCCGGAGCCGGCGTGGGGCCCACGCGGCGCGAGGCGCGCGAAACGGCCCGAGAAAGAGGCGGGCGGCGCGGCTATGACGGCGGCGCGGCGGGCCGGCCGGCGCGCGGGGAGGCGGCTCCGACAGGTGGGGCCCACCTATCGGTGGCCGCGGTGCAAGGAGGCGCGGCGGGACCGTGGGCTTCGCCCACGACCGAGGAGAGCGGCGCGCGCGGAGCTGGGCCGACGGCCCGTTAGGGCGACGGGCGGGAAAGGAACCGTACGGGCGTACGGAAAAGGAAAAAAAGAAAGAAAAAGAAAAAGAAAAAGAAGAAAAAAAAAAAGAAAAGGGACTTAATTAAATTCCTGTTTTTTTATTTAATTGATTAAAAATACTTAGAGTGCTCTAAAAATTCCAAGAAAAATCCTTAGCGTATTTTGACATGAAGAATTCAAGAAAAATCCTATCATGTCATTTCCATTTATTAATTGCATTTTAAAATTATAGGTTGACTCCGGGTTAATTTCGAAATTCGATTATTTCCGGTAAATTATTTTAAATGAATTAGGGAAAAACCCGGATGTGACAACCTACCCCCTTAAACGGAATCTCGACCCCGAGATTCGGAGGTACGCGAAGAGGTGCGGGTGCGCGGCCTTTAGCTCATCTTCTCGTTCCCAAGTAGCTTCTTCCTGGAGTGATGAGTCCATTGAACTTTGCAAAACCCGATAACCTTGTTCCGAGTCCTTCTCTCACCGACCTCAAGAATACGTGCTGGTCTCTCTACGTAGGTTAAGTCCTCTTGGATTTCAACCTGGTCCGGACTCGCCCGTTCTTCTTCGGTACCCTTAAACACTTCTTCAACTGGGACACATGAAACACGTCGTGAATACCAGTCATGTTGGAGGGAAGCTCACGATAGGCCACTTCTCCTCGACGTTCCCGAATCCCGTATGGTCCCACGAAACGTGGTGCCAACTTACCTTTGGTTTGGAAACGGTGTACTCCCAGTGGTGTGACGTGAAGATACACAAAATCCCCGCTTCAAAAGCGAGATCTCTTCGACGATTATCGACATAGCTCTTCCGTCGGGACTCGCGCAATCTTCAACCTTTCCCGAATCACTCGGACCTTTTCCTCTCGCTTCGCTTATTACTTCCGTGCCAAACAATTGGCGCTCACCCGTCTCGGTCCCAAAACAGGGTGTGCGGCATTTCCGTCCATACAGTGCTTCATACGGTGCCATTTGAATGCTGGCCTGATAGCTGTTGTTGTAAGAGAATTCTGCATAGGGCAAGCTTTTGTCCCATGCTTTTCCAAAATCGAGCGCGCATGCTCTTAGCATATCTTCCAAAATCTGATTCACTCTCTCAGTTTGGCCGTCTGTTTGCGGATGATAGGCCGTGCTGAAATTCAAACGGGTACCAAGTTCTTCTTGCAACTTCTTCCAGAATTTGGAAGTAAACTGACTTCCCCTATCGGACACGATCTTCTTAGGCACGCCATGCAAACACATGATCCTTGCGAGATAAAGCTCTGCCAACTTCTTCCCTGAGTAGGTAGTATGTACTGGTATGAAGTGGGCCACCTTGGTGAGTCGGTCCACCACGACCCAAATCGAGTCATATCCTGACGTTGTGCGGGGTAAACCCGTGATGAAATCCATTCCAATTTCTTCCCATTTCCACTCTGGAATCTGAAGTGGTTGCAACAGTCCGGCGGGCCGTTGATGTTCCGCCTTCACTCGCTGACAAACATCACAAAGTGCAACAAACTCGGCTATCTCCCTCCTCATGCTGACCCACCAAAACTTTTCTTTAAGGTCTTGATACATCTTTGTACTGCCCGGGTGAATTGAGTATTGAGTTTGGTGAACTTCCGTAAGGATCGCCTTTTTCAAATCCTTGTCTTCTGGCACACACAACCTCTTTCCCATCCAGATTGTGCCATGTTCGTCTTCCGTAAAACCACGAGCTTTTCCGACTCTCATGTTCTTCTTGAGTTCGGCCATTTCGGGATCTGACGCCTGAGCAGCCCGAATTTGATCAATGAGAGTGGGTTGGGCTTCCAGAGCAGCCACAAAACCAAAATCCACCACTCGTAGATTTAGATTCTCGAATTCCGCCGCAACCGGTCACACATTCCTTCGACACCGAGGGTGGTGCAAGAACTCTTTCGGCTTAGTGCGTCCGCAACCACGTTAGCTTTGCCGGGATGGTAATGTATCCCTAAGTCATAATCTTTGATCGTTCCAACCATCTCCTCTCGTCGGAGGTTTAAATCGGTTGGGTGAAAATGTACTTAAGACTTTTGTGATCCGTATACACTTCACAACGATTACCAATTAGGTAGTGTCGCCGATCTTCAATGCATGAACCACTGCGGATAACTCCAGATCATGAGTGGGGTAGTTGTTTTCATGTGGGCGCAATTGACGAGATGCATATGCGACCACTTTGCCTTCTTGCATCAACACACATCCCAACCCTTGGCGAGATGCATCACAATAAACTTGGAAGTCCTTTGTGGGTCGGGCAAGATCAACACCGGTGCGTACACCAACTTCCTCTTGAGCTCTTCAAAACTCCTATTGCATTCTCGCCGACCACTTAAACTTCTCATCTTTCTTCAACAGCTTGAGTCATTGGCTTGGCGATTTTGGAGAAGTTCTCGATGAAGCGGCGGTAGTAACCCGCAAGTCCAAGAAAACTTCGGATCTGCGTAACCGTTTTAGGCGGGGTCCACTTAGTAACCGATTCCACATTTGCTGGATCCACGGCTACTCCTTGGGCATTCACAATGTGGCCGAGGAACCGTACCTCCTTTAACCGTAAAGCACACTTGCTAAACTTGGCGTAGAGTTGATGGTCTCTCAACTTCTCGAGTACCGTCCGAAGGTGTTGCTCATGATCCTCCTCCGACTTAGAGTAGACCAAAATGTCGTCAATGAACACCACCACAAATTTATCCAAGAACTCCATAAACACCTTGTTCATCGATTCATAAAGAAAGCCGGTGCATTGGTTAACCCAAAAGACATGACCGTACACTCGTCATCCCATACCGGTGGTGAAGGCGGTCTTGGGAATGTCCTCTTCCCGAATCCTCAATCGATGATAGCCCGATCGCAGATCTATCTTGGAAAATACCTTGGCCCCTTTGAGTTGATCGAATAAGTCATCAATCCGTGGTAGGGGATACTTGTTCTTGATAGTAACCTCATTGAGGGCTCGATAATCCACACACATTCTCTTGGTCTTGTCTTTCTTTTCCACAAAATCACCGGAGCACCCCAAGGCGATGTGCTCGGCGAATATACCCTTTTGCAACCGTTCATCCACTTGCTTCTTTACTTCGCCAACTCGTTGGCTCCCATCCTATATGGCCTCTTGTGTATTGGGCGGTCCTGGTACTAGGTCAATCCGAATTCGATTTCCCTTTTGGCGGCATCCGAGTTAAATCCTCGGGAAAACTTCAGGGTATTCTCGACGATGGGGATATCCTCTAACTTCACAGGGTCTTGGCCGCCATTTCGGACGATTCCCCGGTGGAAACATGATTCAAACTTGCTACGGGCTTGACTTGCATGGGAGAGCGAAAAACAACTCTTTCTCCTCTCGTATTAATTAGAGTAATGGTGCGACTAGCGCAGTCAATTACTCCCTTATGTCCGGACAACCAATCCATCCCAAGAATGACATCTATGCCTTTGGACCGAAGGAGGATAAGGTTGGCTAGAAACATAGATCCTTGGATTTCTATGGTCACCGAGGGACAATACGAGTGGTCTCCAAATGGTTTCCAGGGGTTTGAACCCGCATAGGTATCTTAAGTCCCACTACTGACAACCCATGTGCCCCAACAAATTGCTTTGAGATAAAAGAATGCGTAGCGCCAGAATCAAATAATACCGTGGTAGGAGTATAGTTTACGTGAAACATACCCAGTATAACTTCAGAGCGGTCCGTGCTTCCTGGCGGACGCATGATTGACTCGAGCCTGGATGAACCTTGGCCCACGTCTTGGCTTCGAACACTTGTCTCGCAAAATGCCCCGGGTCACCACAGCTGAAACAGACTCCTGGATTTCCTCCCGAGTCCTTCCTTGGAGGTGGTGGCCGGATCGTTGCCGGGATGGCGCCGTTGGAGGGCGCGGGGCCGGAGTACGTTGTTGCCGACCACCGCCACTACCGCGCTTGGAAATTCCCGGGTGATAAGGTCGATGCCGATGAACAATCATGGTGGTAGGTCCATTCTCGACTTCCAGCATGAAACGCGGTCTCGCTGATTTCCCGCTTGAGGAGGTCGTGACTCGAAATGCTTTTCTCTTCTTGATCATCTTGTTGCGCTGATCTTCCTGTCGAATGGCCTTGTCGACCAGCTTCTCAAAGTTAGCATACTCTCCGGAGATAAGCTTGTCCGTGAGTTCATCATCCAAACTAGCCAAAAACTTTTCCCGCCTTTCTCGCATCGGTGCGCACATCTTCGGGGCATAACGGGCAAGACGATTGAACTCGTGCGATACTCGAATCGATCCGTTACCCCGCTCAAGAGAACGGAACTCACGCTTTTTCTGTGCAACTATTCCCGCAGGAATATGTGCGGTCCTGAAACTGCGACGAAACTCTTCCCAGGTAACCGCTGCTCCCGCCGGGCGAGTAACCAAATAGTTGTCCCACCAAGCCGAGGCGGGACCCCAAATCGATGAGTGGCAAAAGAGACTTTCTCCCGATCCGTGCACCGGCGATCCAACTTCTTCTCTATGGCATGAAGCCAATCATTTGCCTCCATGGGATTAGTGGTGCTGGAGAAGGTCGGCGGTCGGACACGAAGGAACTCGCAGCTTGGACGGGGTGGTGGGGCGGCAACCGATTATTCTGCTGCTTTGCCGCATTTGCTCGCAAGAATCGCCGTTGCATCCGGTGGTGTGTTGTTGCATTTGCTGCATCATTGCAGCCATCATCTCGTGTCGTGAAGCGAGCACTTGAGCAATGGTGGGATTCTCGGGTGGCGGTGGAGGAGCATTGCCATTGGCGTCGTGAGCCTCATGGTTGTCGGCACCCACGCCCATTGTTGTGTTCGCCCCACCGGTCCCGGTGTTCACCATCCGAAGGAGACGACCGACCGAGAGAGAAAAGAAGAAAAAGAGATGAGACTTAGCACTAATCTTTATTATTTGAATTCAAATGCATTGTTCGATCTTGACTAGAAACAAGGAAAAGCACCAAACATCCTTAATTGGTCAGTCATATCACACTTGATATCGACCGCCGCCTATCCCACACACAAGCACCTAACACACAAAGAACTACCAAGAAGACAAACTAAGATAAACGGTAAAACTAAGGAGGGCAACTAGAACGATCCACGAGACGAGGAGGCAAACTCGCTTCCTTCGTAAGATCCCCATTCTTCCGAACGGCTCCCGGAGACCTCGGGCGTCACCTCGACTTGGAATCTTCCGAGTCGGTTGCCGTAGCCCAACCGATCCCGCCTCTTCCCTCCGAGGAATCTTGAGTCTCTTCTGAGTCCATGTCTTCACCGAATTATCTCGAGCTTGAGTCACGGAGACGGAGATCCAACCATTACGCCACCTCCGCCTGGATTTGCCGAAGCCGGAGCAAAGGTGAGGCGGGACCTCGCAGCAGGAAGAAGCCGGAACCGGCGCTGGAACCGGAGCGGGTGGAGCCGGAGAAGGCGGTGGAATCCGAGGTGCTAGCTGGATGCGGACAGCGCGGTGGTGGTCTTCCGAGGCGTAGTGCGGAGTCTAACCCCAACCGGTGGCGGGAGTCCCTTCAACTCGCCTACCTCCTTCTTCGACGAACCACTTCGTCCCGCGCGCGCGATCCTCGCATCTTCTTGTCGTTCGCCTCCTTGGTCGCCTTGTGTAGGTCGAGTGCATCCGATCCAGTCCTTTGAGCACAAGTGCACATGTGACCGAAGGTAGTGTCATTCTCCTCTCGCCGTAGACTTGAATATACCGACTCTGAGGAACTACCTCGACGGGGATGGTAGCGGCGGGAGGAGGTGCGAAGGTCGCATCATGCAGCTCCCTCATCCCGGCCAACATCGTAGGCGGCTTCTTGACAAGCGTGATCCGACGTGCCTCCGGAAGCCGTGACCTCCATGTTGGGAAGACACGTTCCCACAAACCCGTGAACCTCCAACCGAACACGGTAGGGCAACTCGCCACCGAGAGGCGCAACCGTTGTATACTCCGGTGCTTCGGGATATCCAACCGCAAGGGCCATACGCGCCGCCTCGCCACGAAACCCGTCATCCCTTTTCCGCAGGCGTCGCTGGGGAACCCGCCATCTATAGAAACAAAGGAGTAGGAAAATCAAAACAAGCTCAAAACCCACGACCACATCCCATTTTCGCAATTCCTAAACCCTAGACCGACTCCACTTTTCAAAACACCCCTTTTTTTCAAAACATATGCACATGAAAAGAATTAGAGGGCTCCTAAGGTTTCCAGTTGGCTTGTCCTACGTCATAGGAAGGCTCGATACCAACTTGTCACGCCCGTAAATTCACACGAATTTCTGCAGCTAATTTGTGCATTACATCCTCGTCCAGAATCAACCGAGGTACACAAATCGACGTTATTGATAATACGTAATCCTCGTCTTAGAAACAATATAAAAGAGTTACACAAATGCAAATGGAAAAGAAAATAAAACTGACTTAAGCTAAACTTTGACACGAGCGAGCGGAACACCAACTCCACAACTAAACCTTGACGAGAACAAGCCTACACCTCCTCGAGACCTCGCTCTCAACCTCGGCACCGAAGGGGGAAAAAGAAGTAAGACCGAGTACAACCACCGTACTCAACAAGTCACACCGAAAAGGGTACATGATGCGAGATAAATAACAAGGAATGGTCAAGAGGCTCAATTTGCATAAACAAGATTTGCAAGATACAATAATAATATTTGAAGACAAGAAACAAAGAGTAACATTTAAGCAAGATTAAATAAACACGTCCAACGCTCAAACCACGTTGCAACAGGCCCATCCATCCACCGCACTAGTCATATTCCAACATTTCATTCGAATAAAGTAAATGAGACTAATCAAGGTGAATCTGGTCGATCGTCCGTAACCGTGAGCACGGCTATTCGAATAGTTTTTACTCGATCGAGGTGTACAATCGTACCCACAAGACACAATCCCACAACACATTACCGTGCGCCGGTGCACCACCACGGTGCCCGGAAAGGAATTGTGACAAGACCCTTCACACAACCCCTCTAATCAATCGTACCACACCAAGGTTTCGCCCCCATTCCCATCGGGCAATGGGCAGCCCTCTAGTGCCGCGGTGAATCCGGAAGCTGATCAACCCTTAAAACCGGGCCGACCCAACTCCATCACGCTCACCCTCTCGGGATACGTTAACTAGAGACAACAGTGCTACGGGCCCACCATTACCCATGCCGGCTTGTGGTATGCACGGCATTTCTTCCAGGGTTTCCCGAGAACCGGTCCTTAATCGTCATGAGCACGCTAACCAAAGATCAACCATGTGCTCACGACCCACCTTTCTTATAAGTCAATATTATTAAGAACAAGATCATATCTTAATATCACCGGAGGTCAACTTTAGCATTAAACTTAGTGTGATTCCCTTAAGTGAGCTAGTTGCGCTAAGCATGACTAAGCAACCTTAAACTATCATCTAGTCACATTGGATCCCAGTTATCAATGGTATAAGGTAAACAATCCTATGGTTGAGTACAATAGGTATAAACATCCCATGAAATGACATTCTAAAACATATGCGTATTTGAATGAAATAGAGGTATTTACATAAAATAGGTACAATATGGTCAATGTAAGGTATGACTTGCCTTGCTCTGGAGACTGAGGAACCTCGGCGACTACTTCGAAGAGAACGGGCTCGCCGGAAAACTCGGGATCTACACGACAAACAAAGCACTCAACAAACACCCTAAAAAGTCCACTGAAACAGCATTGAAAAGTATTTTTAATGGATTCTTGACATTTTTCTGGATTTAATGAAATTTGAATGGACTAAAACGGAGCTCGGATTCAAAAGATATGAATTTTAGAAGTTTAATTGCGATTTTTAAACTAAACAAAAAGATTAAATTATTTATTGCGCAATTAAGTCCCCGATGACGTCATCCACGCGCGCTCGGGCCGACGTCGCATGACGTCGGCGGCCGGCGCGCCCTAGGGCGACGCGCGCACGGCCGGAGCGCGCGGGAGACGGGGCGCGGCGGCCGGATTGCCGCCACGTGGCGCAATCCGAGCGGCCGGATTGCGGCGACGTGGCGCGATCTGGGCGGCCGGACGGCGACGATCGGACGGCGCGGATGCGTCGCGATCGGACGGCGCAGATCCGTCCGATCCGCAAGATCGGACGGCACAGGGAGGGGGCGGCGCTAGGGTTAGGGTTAGGGTTCCACGGGTGGCGGCGGCGGCGGGCGACGGCGGCGACGACCCGGCGAGCGGCGGCGGACGGCGGCGACGACCCGACGAGCGGCGGCGCGACCGGCGGCGACGACCCGACGAGCGGCACGCGCGCGCAAAGGAAAAGGAAGCAAACGAAAACAAAAGAAACCCGGGACGGCGGCGAGCTCACCGGCGGATGAACGACGGAAAACGGCGGCGACACGGGCTAGAATCAACGGCGAACAAAGGGGAAACGAGGCGGAGCTCGAGGGGGTTTTAAAGGGGAGAGAGGAGATCGAAACGGGCACGGAAACGGCGGGTATAAGGTCGCCGGCGTTCTCGGACTCGGAGAGAGAGAGAGAGATATACGGCGACCGCTTCGGGCGGCGGCCTGTGCGGCGCGCGGAAGTGCGGGCACGGAGTGCGGCGGCGCGGCCGGAGCCGCGTGGGGCCCACGCGGCGCGAGGCGCGCGGAAACGGCCCGAGAAAGAGGCGGGGCGGCGCGGCTATGGCGGCGGCGGCGGTTGGGCCGGCCGGGCGCGGGGCGGCTCCGACAGTGGGGCCCACTGCCTCGGTGGCCCGCTGCAAGGCGAGGCGCGCGTACTTGCGCGGCGCGGCGAGACCGTGGGCTTCGCCCACGACCGAGGAGGAGCGGCGCGCGCGGAGCGGGTCAACGGCCCGTTAGGGCGACGGGCGGAGCGAACCTGTACGGGCGTACGGAAAAGGAAAAAAAAAGAAAAAGAAAAAGAAAAAGAAGAAAAAAAAAGAAAAGGGACTTAATTAAATTCCTGTTTTCTTATTTAATTGATTAAAAATACTTAGAGTGCTCTAAAAATTCCAGTAAAAATCCTGTTAGCGTATTTTGACATGAAGAATTCAAGAAAAATCCTATCATGTCATTTCCATTTATTAATTGCATTTTAAAATTATAGGTTGACTCCAGGTTAATTTCAGAAATTCCGATTATTTCCGGGTAAATTATTTTAAATGAATTAGGGAAAAACCCAGGATGTGACATTAATCAATAGACATGCCGATCGTAGAATCATATTAGTTCCAATAATATGATATATGATCAGGATCATTTAGAAATAGATTCATACATATCGAGTCTCATAAATAAGTCACGTACTTATTGATCAATACAAGATGTCTATTTCATGGAACTGAATAACACTTTATTTAATACATAAACATTGATGTGATATCCAACATCTCCATGTTGCCTCTAGGGCATATCACTAACAATCTCCCACTTGCACTAGAGTCAATCATGTAAGTATCTAATACCCATTGCTCTTGTGTGTGCCTCATGTTTTGGCTGAGGGAGAGGTTTTGTCAGCGGATCGGCTATGTTGAGATCCATGTGCACTTTGCATATCTTGACATCACCTCTGTCCACTATCTCGCGGATGAGATGATATCGTCGAAGTATGTGTTTGGACTTCGATGTGACCTCGGCTCCTTGGCTTGTGCAATGGCTCCACTATTATCACAATCGAGAGACATTTGACCGATCGTATTAGTCATCACACCAAGCTTAGAAACGAATTTCTTGATCCAAACAGCCTCCTTTGCAGCTTCTGAAGCAGCAATATACTCAGCCTCCATTGTAGAATCAGCAACAGTATCCTGGTTGGAACTCTTCCAGCTTGATCGCGCCTCCGTTCGAAAGAACACGAACCGCATTGCGATCTATAATCATCCTTGTCCTGTTTGGAAGCTAGCATCGGTGTAACCACTTACAACGAGCTTCTTCTTCACCTTCATAGACTAGGAACATATCCTTAGTTCTTCTCAAGTACTTAAGGATATTCTTTACGATCCCGTGACCTTCACCTGGATCGACGGTATCTGCTCGTAGCACTCAAAGCGTACGAGACATCTGGACGTGTACAAAGCATGGCATACATGATGGATCCAATTGCCGAAGCATATGGAACCATACCCATCTTATTCCGCTCATCATGTGTCCGAGGACACCGATTCTTGCTAAGATTAATGCCATGTGACATGGGCAAGAAACCTTTCTTGGAATCATGCGTGTTGAACCTTTTCAACACCTTGTCAATGTATGTACTTTGGCTTAATCCAATTAGCCTCTTGGATCTATCTCTATAGATCCGAATGCCCAATATATATGTTGTCTCCCTAAGTCTTTCATGGAAAAATTATTTTTCAATGAAGACTTGACGGATTCCAAGATAGGGATATCATTTCCAATCAACAAAATGTCATCCACATATAAGATTAGAAATACAATTGCACTCTCACCGACCCTTTTGTAAACAAAGGCCTCCTCTTCGTTTTTGATGAAACCAAACCCTTTGATTACTTCATCAAAACGAATATTCCAACTCCGAGATGCTTGCTTCAATCCATAAATGGATTTCGTAGCTTGCATATCTTTCGGCGACCGTGGATCGACAAAACCCCGAGGTTGTATCATGTATACATCCTCGCTTAGGTTTCCATTTAGGAAAGCCGTTTTGACATCCATCTGCCATATCTCATAATCGAAATATGCAGCAATCACTAGGATAATCCGAATAGATTTAAGCATTGCGACGGGCGAGAAGGTTTCATCATAATCAACTCCTTGAATCTGTTTAAAACCTTTCGCCACCAATCGCGCCTTATAGATGTGAACATTTCCATCCATATCGGCCTTTTCTTAAAAACCCATTTACACTCAATGGTTTTGACACCATCAGTGGATCAACCAAGTTCCAAACTTGATTGTCGTACATGGATTCTATTTCGGATTTCATGGCTCCAAGCCACTTGTTGGAATCTGGTCCCACCATCGCTTCCTCATAGGTCTTAGGCTCATCGTTGTCCAACAACAATATATCACGTTGTTCCGCACCTGTGTACCTGTCAGGTGCACGACGTAATCTTTCAGACCTCCGTGGGGCTGGTGTATCTACAACCGGTGGCGCAACACTTTGCTCCTCCCGTTGTGGTTCTCGTGGTTGCTTGAAACATTTTCCGGTGTTTCTTGAACTTCTTCAAGATGCACACTACTCCCACTAACCCTTCTTGAAAGAAACTCTTTCTCCAAGAAGACACCGTGTCGGGCCACAAACACTTTGCCTTGTTCCTGATTATAAAAGTAATATCCCTTAGTTTCCATAGGATATCCCACAAAGAAGCACTTGTCGATTTGGGTGTGAGCTTGTCGATAAACGTTTTACATAAGCTTCGCATCCCCAAATTTTGAGAAAAGACAGACTAGGGGTTGCCCCGCCCATATCTCATATGGTGTCTTTTCAACTGACTTAGATGGAACTCTATTTAGTGTGAGCGCAGCTGTTTCAAGAGCATATCCCCAGAAGGATAACGGAAGATCACTTTGGCTCATCATCGACCGCACCATGTCCAACAAGGTGCGATTTCTCCGTTCGGACACTCCGTTCCATTGTGGAGTTCCTGGCGGAGTCAACTATGGAACAATTCCACAATCTTTCAGATGATTACCAAACTCTTGGCTCAAGTATTCCCCTCCACGATCTGATCGTAGAAACTTGATTGTTTTCCCTAAATGATTCTGTACTTCATTCTGGAATTCTTTGAACTTTTCAAAGGATTCGGACTTATGCCTCATTAAGTAGATATAACCATATCTACTAAAGTCATCGGTAAAGGTAATGAAGTACTAATAACCACCTCTGGCCGTTGAGCTCATTGGTCCACATACATCAGTATGTACGAGTGCCAACAAGTCACTTGCTCTCTCACTGTGTCCCATGAAAGGTGCCTTTGTCATCTTACCAAGTAAACAAGACTCACATGTCTCAAATGATTCAAAATCAAAAGAGTGAAGCAATCCATCCTTATGGAGCTTCTCCATGCGTTTCTTTTTTATATGGCCTAAGCGACAATGCCAGATAAACGTGGGGTTTATATCATTAGAGAGTTGCCTTTCGTATTAATGTTATAGATGGGAGACGCTTCAAGATTCAAAACGTATAATCCATTCACCAATGGAGCATGAAAATAGAACATATCTCGAGATATATTGAACAACCATTGTCCATTGATCTAAAATCATATCCTTCCGCTTGCAAACATGAAGCGGAAATAACGTTTTGACATAGTGTTGGAATACAATAACAATTATTTAATTCCAAAACTAATCTGAAGGTAGATGAAGTGGTATCGTGCCGACAAAGAATCGTAGCAACGCTTGCTCCATTGCCGACGCGCAGTTCACCTCGCCCTTCTTAAGCCTCTACTTCTTCTCATTCCCGCAACGATTTGCAAATATGAGCTACGATCCGTATCAAATACCCAAGAGTCGAGGGTGAAGTAGCAAGATTAATGTCTATAACATTAATACCGGCGAAGTCGTACTTTGCTTCTTTTTGAGATCCTCCATGTACTTCTTGCAGTTCCTTTCCAGTGGCCTGTCTCCTTGCAGTAGAAGCAAATGGCATCTGATGCCGCCGACCCCTCCTTGCCCTTCTTTGCATTAGAGGCACTCGCGATCTCATCGGGAGTTAACTTCCTCTTGGTGCAAAGTTTCTTGACAGGTGGTTTGCGCTTAGCCTTCTGCATCATCATCACATGATGACCGTTTTTATAGATACTCTCCTCAACTGTCTTTAGCATCCCATGCAATTTAGCCAAGGTTCTATCCATATTGTTCATGTGATAATTTAATATGAATGGCTCGAAGCTCGGAGGGAGCGACTGGAGAATCACATCAGTAGCCAACTCTTGGCTAAGGGGAAAACCTAGTTTTTCCATACTCTCAATGTAGCCAATCATTTTTATCACATGCGGACTGACGGGATTCCCCTCAACAAGCCTGCACGCAAACAAGGACTTCGAGGTGTTGAACCTCTCGGCCCGAGCTTGGTTCTCAAACATGCCACGCAGTCCCTGAATAATAGTGTGAGCATTGCTGCTCTCATATTGCTTCTGAAGCTCAGGGGACATTGTAGCAAGCATGAGACAACTTATATCTAGGGCATCATTAGTGTGCTTCTCGTAAGCCCTCCGTGCAGTTGCAGTGGCATTATTAGGCAAATCCTCAGGATAGGGTACTTCAAGAACGTACTCCTTACGCTCTTGCTTGAGAACAATTCTCAAGTTGCGATACCAATCCATAAAGTTTGTTCCATTTAATTTTTCCTTTTCGAGAATAGATCGCAAATTAAAGGTACTGGGTGTAGTATTAGCCGCCATTTATTCTACAACAGAAAAGCAAAGTTTAGCACAATGTTTATGCTATGTCTTTTGTTAAACAATTTAACATAAGACTCCCATTACGTATTTCCACCTTCCCTCTAGGTTACGTATTGGGTCAAGATCCACATGTTAATTAATTTTCTAGTGAGCTTTGGCATCACTGCTAGAATATTAATAACATCGGTAAGCAACTCCTTGCTAATCACATCTCTATGTGACTCTTTTTGTTGGTCTGGCATCTCCATGCCCCGGTCCCAACCTATGCCCCAAGGCGCAAAATTGTTTTGATAGCCTTGTTAAGTAAACCAAATGCTCCTACATGTATATGTCTGACATATACCCTCTCGTGTTATGATAGAGAATGGCACTCTGCTTTGGCAGACCCACCATTGACGAGCATAACGGTGACGGGTGCAACATTTGGAAGGGCATCATTACTACTTAATTTTGAGAGGGATGCTATCCTATCAAACAAACATATCACATATATGAAAGCAGGTAGAATAGCATATTATGAAATAGTATGGCCCCTTTCACATGGTGATCTCCATCTCCATGTCGGTGTAGAGGATCTCCATCTTCATCACCGTTCTTCCGAGTGCCGAATGCTTGATATCTTCAAACTAAGCTACTACTATAGAAACTCTAATTAAAGATTACATCGACTCGCAGGTCGTGAAAGAATATTACAAGCATTGCACGTATGAAAGAATATTACAGGGATTGCACATATGAAAGAATATTACATGCATCACATGCATCTCATACATACAATAGGGCCATACCATCTCAAAGCATTCTCTGCAAAAACAAGTTAGGCGTAGAAAACGTTTTCTACCTATCGCAGAGAAACGGCATCGAGACGACCTATAAGGGGTACGCACACGACGGTCCCCTATAGATCCAATCTATGAAATCGCTTATGGAAACCATGTCGACATAATCACATTATGTCGTCCCGGTACACTATCAAGGGAGATGGTTTGCGTAGGCGCGAGGCAGCAAACAAACTCGGACTACGAGACAGCTTCGGCATAATCACATTATACCGTTCCGATACACTATCAAGGAACGCTATCTCGAACCCAAATCAAACCAAGTTCTATGGATATTGCTTCGACGTAATCACATTACGTCGTTCCGATACACTATCAAAGAACGCAATTACCATTAACTCTCCTCAACAGATCCCATAAAACCGATTGATCTAATCAACCCATGTGCAAAACTTGTTCCAGATCCAATCTAAAACCTGAACTAAGCAAGATTAGCTCTGATACCACTGAAGGGTTATGCGGAGGCTACGCTAGCCGAAAACAAAACTTTTTACCGTGCAAACCAGGAACACTTGCAAGTAAGGGCCGATAAATCGTTACCGATTAGAGTATGTAGCGAAAATAGCCAATCAGGGCTATCCGATCCGGAATAGTGTAGCCGATTCCCGCAAGCCGACAGCCGATTCCCGGGGACAGCCGATTCACCAATCAGCCGATTCGCGGATGTAGCCGATTCGCCGAGTCGTCTGACCGCGTTCTCGTGCCTTGCTACGATGCGCTCGACCGCACCCGATCTACCGCAGCCGCCTTACTCCGAAGTACCACAGCCGGTGAACACAGCGCAACGTAGCAGCGCCTCTACCGGTATCCATACGTCCGGGGACAGAACGCCGAACACCCGTGTGCTAGCACGCGATGCAAGGCTAGGGTTTGGCCCGAAAGTGGGGAGGGTTTCCATGGAGATTGATCTCGGTGATTTTTGTTGCGGATTCGGTTCAATGCAATGCTCCAACTCTCCACCCCTCGCCCCTTTATATAGAGTTGGCCGACTGGGACTAGTGGCCGATCATGACTCTATTTTAAATCGGATCCTATCCGAATCTCACAGAGTTGGCCGCCCATACGTCGTAAGCCCATAGGACTCTATCCGATCGGATCCCTATCCGATCGAGCCGTATTCGAGTCCAACTTGAATATCTATTCTATCCCCTTAAGCATGCGACCCTGTAGGTTCAGGTATACTCGGTTTCGGCATAGTCTAACTTAGCCGATCGTCGGCTCGAGTCCAACTGAGCCGACCTGTCAACAGCGGCGCCTAGCAGCACATATTGACACCATAGTATACAAGAATATAATATCGGCTATGAACCTATAATGTGTACACAATTGCCTCACGATACTAATTAAGCTATAGGCAAGATGTGTGTCATCCCTTCAATAGCTTAACCATTCACTCGAACCGTATTGGATTATCTGTCTGTTGATTGACTCCTCAATCAACTTAGCATGGCCTTGCATTTCCATTATCCATTACCTCGAGGGGCCCAGAGATATCTCTCCAAAGGAGGGGCAAATTCCACCTTGATCACTCACATCCCACTCCATGTTTCATAGCAAACCCGAAGACTACTTTTATAACTACCCAGTTATGGAATAAGTTTTGGTAGTCCCAAAGTAGGCTACTACACATGTTGGAATCCATGGTGATCTCAGGTCTAAGGACTTTGTACCAACACTACCTGAGACCAACTAATGGCACATTAATTTCTGTAGTGTCTCATGGTGGGTCTATCCAACAATTGTTCTCTAACACTTTATTCATTTATACATAAACATTGACGTGATATCCAACATCTCCATGTTGCCTCTAGGGCATATCACTAACACACATGAGACGTGTCACGGCAAAACCTTTCAATAACCTCACTTTGGCAGTACCCGCTCCATGAACTTAAATCCTCTTGCACTATAGCCATCATTTTCTAGCAGTGTGAGGATTTCTGGCGCTCCCGGGGTATGGGAAAACTTCATTCCTCAAGTTATAATTAATTTTGATTTTCAATCATCCATTCCCAATCTCATCTCATACATAAGAACCACTATGCAGGGGTACCGCCTCCGCTCTGCTATTTACTCCGCTAGGTCTATACCCATTTGAGAAGTACGGTTGTACTGGCTCGTTTCCCGGCTATCTCATGGCTCGGCCCTTAATTGACCGGGGTCGGCACTTGCCTTTTTGGTATCCACCCAAATCATCCAGTCGCCCTAGTCTAAGACATTTGTTTGGTATTTTTAGTTTTCATCAAAACTTATTTCATCATTCTCATGGCAATGTGGCGCTCATGTCTCCACATGCCATATCCCAACTACCTTTCCCAAAGGTAGTTGCCCAAGCATATAGCTATTTGCAAAAGCATGAGTATGCATGAATCTAATAATAGCATGGCTAAGCATTTTACCGAAGATTTCCTTCGGTTACATCATGTCGAGGGTTACAAAGAATAAAACTAAAGGTAATCAACATCAAGGCATGGCATAACAAGAATAGGTATTCTTTTATGTAGAGCATTCACATTTTAGTTTTAGAATCAACACAAGTTCGCAAATAGGACCAATATGTTCAAAGGGAGTGATGACTTGCCTTGCTCGTGACCTTGTTGGCTTGAGTCTTCGATGTTCTCAACGGCTCCCTCGGACTCTACCGTACGTGTAAGAAATTCATTTGAATTCGATTAGAATTCAAATAAAATCCAATGAAAGCCAAATAAATTGCAAAAGCAGCTTCTAGCACTAGGTTATGATTTTACGTACGTTTAGGTTCAAGTTTTGGCAAAATCTGAGTTAAAATGAATGAGATACCATAATTTGAAGTTTCGCGTCTATCGACTTAATTAATCATAAGGTGATGTTACTTCGAGTTAGTTTATTATAACTTAGAAAAAGAGATATCGGTCAACAATTAGAAAAAATATTATACCGACAAAGGAAGTGGTTAATTCAAATTTTATTTTCAATTTAACGAGCCGACAAATCCTAGGGTTGCAATTAATTCGAATCCTAAGATAATTTATTCTACGGCGTGTCACTATGCTAAATGATTTAGAATTTAAATTCTAAAAATTTTATATGACAAGGTTCTAGGTTTTACTAACAAACTCGATTATATTTAAATTCCTAAATGATTCATTCCAAACAAAAGATTGAATTTAATAATTTAAGAATTGAACTTCAAAATAAATTCATAGGGTAAAATTGGGGTCTAATAGTAGACTAATTCACAATTAAATTCCTAATTTGTATTGCCTCCAAATACACTTTTATTTTAGGAGAGGAAATAGATTTTTACTTTAAATATTTTTTAAAAAATATTTCCTATTTTATTTTTTTTCTTTATTTTCCTTTTCTTCTCTTTTTTTCTTTTTCTTTTCTTTCTTTCTCTTCTTTTCTTTTCTTTTCTTTTCCCTTCTTTCTCCTCCCTTCTTTCTCCTCCCTGCCTGCTCTGTTTCTTCCCTCCTCCTCTCTTCTACCTCCCTCCCCATCCCTAACTCTTTCATTTGCAAGCTTGGCCGAGCCAAGGCCGGGCGCACGAGGCGGCGGCATGTGGCGAAGGGGGTAGGGGGTAGAGGGGCAGCTGGCGGCTAGGACGGAGGCGACGCGACACGGCGCAGAGTGGCGGCGGCGAGGCGAGCTCCGGCGCACGGGAGAGAAGAGGGGGACTGGGAGTCGACGTGGGGCGGCGGGGTGAGGGCGAAAGGGGTGTTCCTCCTTTTATAGGCACACCGGTGGGGGAAAAACGGGCGGCGCGGGCCGGCGACATGACGCGCGCGGCGGCACGGGGCTCGGGTGCGACGAGACGGCACGCGGCGACACGGGGTGCATGGGGGTCGGCGCGGGGATTGGACGGGCGGTGTGGCGATGGTGACGGCCAATGGCGCGGCGGAGAGGCGAGGCGCGGCGATGGCGACGGCGAGGGCGAGCAGCGGCGCGCGAGGGGGCGCGGGCGCGAGGGCGATGGCGCGCAGCGTGGCGCGTGTGATGGCGACGGGCTCACGGCGACACGACGTTGGTGTGGCGCGGCGCGGGCTCGAGAATGGATCGAACAGGGCGCATAATGAATAGTGCATTTTTTTTATTTTTCCGATTTTTCTTTTTCTTTTTCTTTTTTTTTCAACAACTCCTTTTTTATTTCACTTATAAACTAAATAGGATTTTGGCCCAATTATAATTTAATTACATTTTATGTTTTCCAACTTTATTATATACATATATATTATTTTAATTATATATTTATTATTATCTTTTTATACTTTTTCTTCTTATGTATTACTTAGTAAATTTTTGTATTATACCCAAAAATTTAATATCCTTTGTTCAAAAGTAAATTTTTATTAAATCTTAACTCTTCCCTAAGTCTTTATTTTTATATAATTCTATTTCGACATTTGCAATTTCCTTTCTTTTAGGATTTTAAAACCCTATCGACATCCCTTCAAAATAGATATTCATTTATTTAACTCGGCATCGAAGGTTTGTAAATAAGAGGCAAATAAATTCGACAGGATGCAATCAATCAAAAGGTTTTTGTAACCTCCGATTTTTATATTTTGATTTTTTTAAAACCTCGAATTTTTAGGGTATTACACTTTTATAACATTTTTGTCCATAAGTTTCTAATTTTAAAAAGTAACATAATTTTTCCGAAACAATATTTCTCTCATCAATTTTCATAAACCTTTTTAGAGAAATATACCTTCAAATGTAATATGCTAAGCATACATCATTAGAGGATGAAGTTGCTAACCTTTTAGATCCCACCGATTCGTATATTATCACCAAAACAATTTAACAAAAAATTTGGCAGCACCTCCCTTCCTCCAAACCTTTGTAGCAATGGCCCGAGCTAGAGGAGGAAGAAGATGTATAAAAAGGACCTTCACTTTAGTCCCGGTTGGTGTTACCAACCGAAACTAAAGATCCCTGATGGTTCGACGGCATCTGACAAGAAATAAACTGGGACTAAAAAAGATCTTTAGTCTTGGTTGGTAAAGTACCATTGCACTTTTTAATCAGGACTAAAAACATTTTTAGTCCCGGTTGCTATGGAAATAAAACTATTGTGAATTTTGACAAACCGGATAAAGATCACTTCTCCACTAGTGATAGTTTGCCACATACATAGTCTTACACATCCCCTATAAGGCACATAGGTACCACAAAAGTCGTTGGACATGAATAGAAAGTGGTGCATGAAGCCGTGCAACCAGACTTTTCACTCCCTCCTTGTGCGCCTGATTGCTTCACTCCCCGATGTGGGCAGCTGCTTCTGCTTCGTAGCTCTTCCAGGTGTTGTAACATATTGCTCGTTAGTACCACAATATTAGGATTTTTTCGCTAACACCGTGTTTTAGTGAAAGTACCTATAGGAAGCCTGTTCCCACTGTGAACATCTGTGTGGTCTCGTGGCCGCTGCTCGCCCCAATGAGGCCTTTTGTGACGGATGTGTAGCATGGGGAGAGTCGACAAGCTGGGAAGGCCCAAGCTCGTTTCGGACCTAAGTGTAGTCCTCGTTGCTTCCGTCACTCTTATCCGCCTCTTCATCGTCATCACTGGATTCATATTCACCTGCACCACCTCCTGTGCGCCATGATGAACCAGCACGTGAGGACGTGGGTTGGGATGACTGTGGGTTCCAAAGCAGCGTTCTCGCCATACCCGATGAGGATGTTGGCGAAAAACACCAATCGAACACCTTGTGGCCGTCCTGTAGCTATCCGGCACAGCAGACTGAAGAAACTTTCAGGGAGACAGAGAATTCAGAGAATGCAGAGAACAAGAACAAAATAACTTGGGAGAGTATTTGGGCAACTTTCGGTGTTTATTTTGAACTGAAATGAAAACTGAATGCGCGCGTACAAATTCTGTTACCACCAACTATTTATAGGCTAACAACTTTGATCCTACAAATGTGGAAACGACGAGGTTACTCCCCGTCATGCACTCTGCTTCATCGCGCTTCCTGCGCTGCACGAACTAGTTGCCACCGATCTCCTTTGCCCGGGCATCTCGCCACACCGTTACACACCGTTGCATTCCCGCGTCGTCCGGATCAGCTCGGGCCACACCAGGAATAACCGCAACATACTCCCCCTTAGTCTTGGCGTGGCCTGAGATCACGCACACCCAACAGGTGCCGTGCAGTCGCCAGCTTCGCCGCCGGCAGTCCCTTTGTCATTGCATCTGCTCGCTGCTCCTCAGAACGAACGAACTCAATCAGAATCTGCCCACTCTCAACACATTCACGAATGAAATGGTAGCGGGTATCAATATGCTTGCTCCTCCCGTGGAACACAGGATTCTTCATCAAGGCGATCGCCGACTTGTTGTCAACAAAAAGTTTCACCGGCTTTGCTTCAGTACCCATCATCTCGCTCAGCAACGCCCTAAGCCAGAGCGCGTGACATGCTGCTGCAGTGGCCGCCATGAACTCTGCCTCGCAAGACGAGAGCGCCACTGTCTTCTGCTTTTGAGAACACCAAGACACCAAGCTGCTGTTCAAATAGAACGCCATGCCGCCGGTGCTCCGACGGTCATCCATGTCACCTGCTAAGTCACTGTCAGTGAAACCCGTGATGTCCAACGAGCCCACCCGCTTGCAAACACCGCACTGAGTCCGGGCCCCTTTAGATATCTCGAGTATCATCTTGACCGCCTTGAGATGCATCGTTGTCGGCCGCTCCATGAACTGCTCGCCACGCCAACGGCGTAGGACGATTCGGCCCGGTGTGTAACAAGTATCGCAGCACCCGATGACACGCCGGTACTCGGTCGCATCAATTGGATTTCCATCGATCCTTGTGCAAGCGGACCGTGGCTCCATGGGGATTGAGGTGGGATTACATCCCCGCATACCAAACGAGACAATCTTCTTCGCATACGCAGCTTGCTTGATAGCAATCCCATTCTCCCCGAATTACTTCTATCCCCGGATAGTAAGAGAGAAGACCGAGATCACTCATCTCAAATTCCCCATCATCTCGCTGCTTGAACATGGCTATCTCCCGTGGATTTTCTCCCGTGACAATCAAGTCATCAACATACACACCAACGATTACACCGGCTTGCCCCTTTCCTCTAGTATACACGGCCGCTCCTGCGTGCACCGTGCAAAACCGAGTTCTTTCAAGCACTTGTCGAGACGCGTGTTCCACGCCCGCGGGGCCTGGCGCAATCCATAGAGCGCCTTGCTCAGCCTGAGCACCAAGTGTTCTTCTCCTCGTTTCACAAAACCCTCTGGCTGGGCTACGTACACTTCTTCTTCAAGATCGCCATTCAAGAACGCCGATTTGACGTCGAGGTGGTGCACTTCCCACCGCCGATCAGCTGCGATAGCCAGGATGACACGAACTGTGTCAAGCCGCGCCACTGGCGCGAACACCTCTTCAAAATCCACCCCTTGACGCTGAACATAGCCCTTTACAACCAAACGAGCCTTGTGCTTGATTACTTCGCCGGCAGTGTTCTTTTTTAGCTTGTACACCCACTTGAGGCCAATGGGTTTGTGTCCTGCTGGCAATGCAGTGAGAGCCCATGTTGAATTCTTCTCAATCGCCTGCAGCTCCTGTGCCATGGCGTTCTCCCACGCCAGCTGGCCAGCTGCCTCGTGGTAGCTCGATGGCTCCTCCATCTCTGCAAGCAGCGCGTCCCCATCGTGTTCATCCTCCACCAGGTCCATGCGGGGTGCCTCCCGCATGATATCTTCAAGACTCCTGAACCGGACGGGACCCTCATCGCTTCTAAGGTCGCCGCCGGAACCTGGTGACGCCACCGGCCCGGCAGAGCTGGTAGCAGGTGTTGAAGGCGGTGTAGAGCTCGGTGATGACTGGGGCGAAGTCGGCAATGACGGTGACGCCCCTACCAGGCTTGCCGGAGGCGATTGCGGTACTGCCGGGGATGGCGCCCGGTACCGCGGTACTGGGTTGGCCGGCGCTCCTGCCGGCGGTGCATCAACTCCATCCTCCTCCACCGTGAACTCGGTAGAGTTTTGCTCCACTGCGACTACACTCCATTGCCAAGGTACATTTTCTTCAAAAATGACATCACGACTTACATGGATACGCCCACAACGCGGGTCGAACAGGCGGTGCGCCTTGCTGCCTTCTTCCACGCCGAGATACACATACGGCGCGCTCCGGTCATCAAGTTTCTTCTGGTTGGGCGTCGTGATCTTGGCGTGTGCTATGCACCCAAACACCCGCAGGTGTCCCAGCTGCGGCTTGCGCCCCGTCCATGCCTCGAACGGGGTCCGATCGCCCATCGCCTTCGTCGGTAGCCGGTTGAGGAGATACACCGCATGGCGCACCGCCTCCCCAAAACCTGCCCGCACGACATCCCTTTCATCGAGATCGTGCCATCGCCATTACCGAACGATTTCGGCGTTCCACCACCCCGTTTTGCTAGGGTGAGTATGGCGCCGTCAGATGCCGCTGGATGCCCGCCTGCTCGCACAACTGCGCGAATTCGCCCGATAGGAATTCGCCACCGCGATCCGATCTCAGCGTCTTGATGCGCCGCCCGGCCGTGTTCTCGGCCAGCGGCTTGAACTTGGTGAAAGCCTCTAGTGCCTGGTCCTTCGTTTTGATCATGAACATCCACATCCACCGTGAGAAATCATCAACACTTAGCATAAAGTAACGATTACCGGCCATAGTTGTCGGGGTGATCGGTCCACATAAATCAATGTGGAGCAACTCGAGCGGCTCCTCCGCCCTGAAGTTCGCCGTTGCGGGAAACGACCGCCTTATCTGCTTTGCAACCAGACATGCCTGACAGAGCTGGTTTGGATGTGTGATCGCCGGGATGCCACCAGCCATGCCCTTGTCAGCCAACAGCTTCATCGCCTGGAAATTGACATGCCCAAGTCGTGCATGCCAGAGCCATGCTGGCTCATCCATCCTTGTCAGCAGGCACACCGGAGTGGCTAGCTTCAGCTCGATCCGGTACAGCCGATTAGGGGTGCGCCTCACCCGCATAACCAGCCGCAGGGGACTTTTGTCGAACACCTCGAGCACATCTTCATCCATCACCACTCTGTGCCCCGTTTCTGTGAGCTGGCCCAAGCTCACCATGTTGCAACACAGACTAGGGATATAAAAAACATCCTGCAGCAGCCATTGATCCCAATTCTTGCAGAGAACAGATAGACCCTTTCCCCGAATTTTCACAGTTGAGGCGTCCCCGAACTTGACGCTCCCGGTGATTGATACGTCCAGATCTCCGAACTTAGCACGATCACCCGTCATGTGGTTGCTTGCCCCATTGTCCAGAACCGATGTCCCCGATGGCTGCTCCTGTCGCCCAGCAAGCTGCGGCCACACACGCTCCTCGTGTACGACCAGCCCGCTCGCCGGCTCGTCTTCGGTCACCGCCAATAATAATGCAGGGTTTGCGTCGTCGGTTTGCGCGAGATGGGCCTCCACCTTCTTCTTCTTGGGATGAGGGCACTGGGTGGAGTAGTGGCCGAATTCTTCGCAGTTGTAGCACTTGATGTGGCTCTTGTCACGGCCACCGCCGCCAGAGCCACCAGCGCCACTGTTCCGCGGCACGCTGCCGCGTCCACCACCTCCACCGCGCCCTCTGCCGCGACCGCGTCCGCCCTGGGCACGGTTTCCCCCGTCGCTGGGAGGTTTGTTTTTCTGCGGCGAAGACGACTCGCTGCCGTCCTTCCGAAACGCGCCTCCCACTCCGCCCGAGTGAGAAGTACTTGACCGTCGGCGGTGACACCACCGCGGCCGCCTTCTTCTTGCGAACTCGTTCTTCGTAGGCCTTGAGACGACCCACCGCCTCCTCAAATGGCATATTATCAATCTCATAAAACTGCTCAATACTGCGACGAGGCCGATGAATTTCTCTCGGCACCGTGTCGAACAGCTTCTTCACCATCGCGGAATCACTCGGTGTCGAGCCCAACGCCGAGTGACGCACGCTCATCGCGGTGATGCGGCCCGCGTACTGATCCAGAGTTTCCCCCGGCTCCATCACCATTGCACCAAATTCACCCTTCAATGTCTACAGGCGCGCTTCGCGAACGCGGTCCGCGCCCACGAACCTTGTCTTCAAGCAATCCCACACTTCCTTTGCCGATCTCTTCTTTGCCACCGCATCGCAAGTCCTCCGGAGGGACTGCAGCAGATGGGACTTCGCCTTCTTGTCCCTTCTTGGGTCGACGGCCACCCCGGCCGCCGGCTCGATGGCGTCCCACACGCCCTGGTCCTCCATCATTGCCTGAACGCAAATGCACCAGCTGGTGTAATTCGTCGCCGTGAGTTGTGGGTAGGAGAACACACTCCCTGAGCTCCCCCTCGCCGGATCCGCTGCGGCTCCCGCCGGAACCAACGCCATGGAGTCAGATCAGCCCTCAACCTGAGTGCTCTGATACCACTTGTTGGCGAAAAACACCAATCGAACACCTTGTGGGCGTCCCGTAGCTATCCGGCACAGCGGCGAAGAAACTTTCGGGAGACAGAGAATTCGGAGAATGCAGAGAACAAGAACAAAATAACTTGGGAGAGTATTTGGGCAACTTTCGGTGTTTATTTTGAACTGAAATGAAAACTGAATGCGCGCGTACAAATTCTGTTACCACCAACTATTTATAGGCTAACAACTTTGATCCTACAAATGTGGAAACGACGAGGTTACTCCCCGTCATGCACTCTGCTTCATCGCGCTTCCTGCGCTGCACGAACTAGTCGCCACCGATCTCCTTTGCCCGGGCATCTCGCCACACCGTTACACACCGTTGCATTCCCGCGTCGTCCGGATCAGCTCGGGCCACACCAGGAATAACTGCAACAGAGGATGCCCACCTCGAAGAGCAAGATGTCCCTTGGGTGCAGCAGCGATAGATATTGACGGTCATTAAGTACCAATTTTTGACCGTTAATTACCTTGATAGATAAAAAAGATAACTAACATTTTTTATATGTATGTTAGTTATAAATAATGTAGTTTCATTCATCTTGGAGAATTACTATGGATTCAGGAATTATACAATAGAGTGAAGGAGAAATGTGCCGACATGCAAAGAAACACACCTTCAGCGAATCACGTGGAAGTACACAGATTGAAGGGCTTACAAGTTAGACCAAACCGACCTAAAGTGGAGCTAAACCACCATTGTTAACGATGTAATTTTGCATATTTTGTTAAAAAAGGAGCAGTTAGGAAGCGGGCATGATTTCGGTTGCCAGAAACAAAATTGTATCGGCTGAGAACGTATCGGCAGCATGCATCGACAAAATGATATGGTTGGCAGTTGCCAAGAGGTAATAAAAGTCCAAGTTCTTGTCGGATTTGGTTGATGACGCCAATTGCGGGGGCTGTCACCCCGGGGTAACCCATGGACTGGAGTCAAAGTCCAACTCGAGTCAAAACAGTGAGTCCTCAGGACATGGTCGATGGCCCGAACCCCCTTTGCAGGGTCGGACGTCCCGACCATTCCCCGAGTCTGACCTCGGTTCTCCTCTCTCGACCCCGATTCCACAACCCGACCTTGACCATCTTCGGGACAAGACTTGGCACGCAAGGAGGAAGAGGGAGGGATAGCCCGACAGAGACTGACGTCACCCGACAACACAGTACAGACATCTCCAACGGAGGTGGGATCCCAAGGCAAGAGAGAGAGCACAAGATGCCCACGGTGTATAGGACCTAGAAGACTATCTTGTACCTTTTTTAGATGTTTTTGTACTCACCTTTTAGCATATTAGACATAGCTTTCTTGGCCCCCAAGCTCTCCTGTTCCTACCCCCTTGAGCTATAAAAGGGAGAGTAGGGCGACGGGGCCAGGGGATGATGAGGAGAGACTTCTACGTTCCGATCCTGAGCTTGCATTCTCACTCTGTGGGGGGTGTCACCCTGGGGTACCCCAAAGACTAGAGTCAAATCCCAACCAAAGTCAAGTCGAGAGTCCGACCTTGGTGGGGTCGGGCATTCCGACCTTCCCCCAAGTCCGACCTTGGCTGCTTTCTCGACCCCGACTCGTCGCCCAACCTCAAGCTTCCTCGGGACAAGACTTGGCACGCAAGGAGGAAGAGGGAGGAGACAACCTAGCAGAGTCTGGCACTACCTGACAGCGCAGAAGGAGGATCCCAAAGCTAGAGAGATCACAAGATGCCCACGGTATATAGGTCCTAGCAGACCAACATGTACCTTTCCAGGTATTCTTTGTACCCACCTTTAGCACATTAGACATAGCTTTCTTGGCCCTCAAGCTCATCTGTTCCTGCCCCACATGATCTATAAAAGCGAGGGCAGGGCAACAGGGCCAAAGAGGAGAACTACATTCGAAGGAATAGAGACCTTGTGAGGACTCTAGGTCCAACACCATTATATCTCAGTTCATACTCCACCCCATCAAATAACATCACACATTCAACGTAGGCCCTTTATCCTTCGGGAGGGCTGAACCAGTATAATTTGCTGCATCTTTTCTCTTTGGCTTGTCTTAGGACTCGAGTCGACCATCCGATCCATTGAAGGACAGTATCTCTACCACACTCTCTTTCACCTCCTCGGGAACCCCCCTTAGAGGATTGCCGAGCCACCCGTTGACAGTTGGCGCGCCAAGTATGGGCACTGTTCTTCATCTTGAGCGATCTGATGGCTGTTACCTTCTACACCAACTTCGCGATTCCCGTCGGGACGACCATTGTCTTTGGCACTCTGAAGTTCCGCCGACAATTTCCACCTTCTCACTCTCTCAGGCGGTCTCCGGCGAGTTGGAGCATGCATTCGTACCACCGCGTGTGGAGACGAGGCCGAGGCGCACGATTTTGCGCCCTGAGGCCTATGCCCCCAAGCTCCACACTACCACCAAGGTTTGGCAGCCCAAACCCCCAACTGCCGACATGGCCGTCCTGAGGACGGACGACGCGTGGACCTGGATCGAGCGTCCAGCCCGGCTCCACGGCACACGCACTGCCTCTCCATGCCGGGGGTCGTCTTCCTCACCTTCGCGCACCACTGGATGTGCTCCCGTGTCTCTTGACGTGATGAGCCCTAGCAAGACCGTTTGATGAGCTTTTCTACCCCGCATGGCATCGGCTGCGGTCCAGTGTTCATTCCTGGCAACCTTCATCATGATGGCGGAGGAAGTTTATGATGATGAGGTCTCGGGCTCCTAGGAGTCCGATGCTCACCGCAACGCACGCTGTAGCCGCAATGCGGAGCGGGTTGTGCGGTGAGAGCAAACTCATGGACCCCGCGTTCAGCCCGGCGCCTGGAGTCCGACTTCATGATGGAGTTCAAAGGACACCAGTTCTTCCGGTAGCCCGCGACCAATTTGGTTGCCATTGAGCGCGCCCTCAATGGTCTTCCTGACTCTTTGGAGATCCGAAAGGCCATGGCCATGACCTAGGCTACCACTACGCAGCTTAATGTCCCGGGTCCGTCTGAACACCCCTTAGGAAGTGCTCGTCGCTCGAGGTCACGGCTGCAATGGAGCGCCGGTCATTTGGCTTCTCCGTGTCCTGTTGTAGATGTAGCCACGAACACCGTGGCTGCGCCCATAGGCACGACCCGATGCTCCAGGAGTGTTCGCTGAGCGAGCACTAGGGGAGCTTCCACACGGGCGACCTGCGTGAAGTGATTACGCAGAGGATGGATGCCCGCAACACAATCATGCGACATGCCACTGATCGGAGGCGCCAGGAGATCCGACGCCGGGACGAGTACAACCTGCTGCATGGACCTCCTGACGGAGTCCCCGACCTCGTGCCCCGACACGATGGCTTCGTGGCCTTCACGGTCAACCGTCGGCGGGTCATGTGGCCCAAAGGTTTTCGTCCGACGAGAATCAACCATTACGATGGTAAGACCGACCCACTTAGTTGCTCCAGCTGTATTGCACAGTCGTTCGACTAGTGAATGGGGACACCAACGTCATGGCGAACTATATCCTGGTTATGTTGGCACCGACTGCCATCAACTGGCTCGGTGGACTTCTCGAGAACTCCATCGATTCTTGGGACGAGCACTGCGATGCCTTTGTTGCCAACTACCATGGCACCTGGCAGCACCCGGCTACCCGCTACAACCTCGGCCATGTTTGGCAAGGGGCCAACGAGTCAATCCAGGACTACATCCGATGCTTCTCGGAGCGTCGCAACTCTGTTGCGAGCATTACCGATGGTCTTCGAAAGCCCTTCGAGCTTTTTTCCTACCTCGTCCGGACGAAGCCAGCCACTCCGGCTCAGGTGATTGCCATCGCGAGAGCTTTGCCGATGCTGAGGATGCCAAGAACCAACTAATGGTTCCCTCCAGTTCCTGCCTCCCGAGGGAGTTGAATGGAAAGGAGCAGGCCAACCCCGAGAATCGCTTGCCGAGGAGGTCGGGTCAGCGCCCACCTCCGCGGGATCGACAGGTTGCGGCCCTCGAGGGGCCGAGCTCGAGGGAAGAGCCCTCGGGGGAAACACTCTGGGAAGCATTGGACAAACCCGGCTTCCTCCATCCGGACGGCCATCATACCATCTGGCAATGCTACACCCTCCAGGACCAAATGGCCTGGGAGGCACAAAACCCCTGACCACCAAGGCCGCGGAAGGGGAGAGGCATGGACCCGAAGCACTGGAAAGTGGACCAGCGATGGGAGGACGGCTTCCAGGAGCCGACCAACACTGTCAGCATGATCCTCGAGGGCGAGACGACCTCGGAGAGTCGACACCAACAGAAGCTCCTCTCTCGTTGCGTGAACACTATCTCCCCCGACTCAACTGAGCGCCTTCGGTGGTCAGAAGTCCCGATCTCTTTCTCTCGGCCAGACCAATGGGCCGATATCCCTAAGCCAGGCCATTTCCCACTGGTAGTGGATCCGGTGGTGCTCACGGTGCGCCTCAAGCAAGTTCTGGTCGACGGAGGGAGTGGCATCAACGTCCTCTTCAGAGGAATGATTCGTGAGCTTTGAGTATCTCTCTCCACCCTTGAGCCCACGGACTCGCCATTTTACGTCATTGTCCCGGGTTAGGGGAGCTTGCCCCTGGGAGTCATTTCCCTTCCCATGACGACTTTCATTACGCCATTCGCACCGAGTTCGTCAGATTCTATGTGGCTGACTTCGAGACGGCTTACCATGCGGTACTCGACCGTCCGACCCTCGCCAAATTCCTGGCAGTTCCCCATTACATGTACCTGGTTCTCAAAGTGCCTGGACCCCATGGAGAATTCTCTATGCGAGGGGACGTCGCCACATCCCACGCCTGCAAGTCAAAGAGCCTCTCTCTCGGTGAAGCCGCCGACCCCTTAGCTCATTTTGGCGGATTCACCCTCTTGCATGCTGACCCTAAGTGGAAGGCACCAATGGTTGAGGACAGCCCGTGCCTAGAGCCACCAGCGTCGAGACCTTTCGCTGGCTCCGACGAGTACAAGACTGTCTCCCTCTCCGACACCGATCCCTCCAAGACAGCGTTGATCGGCTCACACCTCGGGGAAAATAATAAAGTGCGCTCGTCAACTTCCTGTGTGCAAACATTGACATGTTCACTTGGAAACCGGTGTGTAACACCACGAAAATTGAAGGAATTTAAAATCGAAATTAAAAATCAGAACTTGCAAAAACTTTTGTGTGTTGCCTTTTGCCATGTTTGTTGCTTCTTATTTGCCAGCTCAGTTGCATGAATTTAGTTGTGAACAATTCCTCTCGGTGTTTGTGAAAACCAAATGATTTGGATTTTCGTCGGTGGGAAAAGTCTCGAAGTCTAAGCTCACGAATGTAGAATAAAATCGTAATGAGATGCGGATGCATTAAGATAGGTATTTGAAAAATAAAACATTAATTGGTAATTATGAAATATTAGTTAGGAAATAAAATAGACAATAAAATTTTTAGGGATTTATATAAAGCCTGGAAAATTATTTGAAAGCAAAAATGGTGTTTTATGAATTTGGAAAAAGGGATTTAATTAAATATGGAAATATATATTTGAGAATGAATAATGGTGGTAAAAAGTTTGAAAATATATTTTTAACTAATTTTGGGAATACCATATGTGTATTTGGAATTTATAGAGTAAAGGAAAAATTTGAATTAGAAAATGGAGTGGAAAATCGAAAAAAATCAGAAAAATACACTATTCATTGGTCACCACCTGTTCGACGCCGTACCGGCCCCGGCCGCGCGCCCGCACCGCACGCACGCACGCACCCGTGCCCGCGCCGCGCCCTGCCCCGCTCGCGCCATGCACCGTCACCGCCACGCGCTAGCCGCCGTACCGTGCCCGCGCACCGGCCCCGGCTTCGCCCATGCACCCGCGCCTCGACCCGCTCGCTCGCCGCGCGCCGCCCGCCTACGCCGGACCCCGTCGCCGCCGCCCCAAGCCCGGCCCCATGCCATCGCCCCAAGCCCGGCCCGTGTGCGCCGGCACCCGCGCGCCCGGCCCGGCAACCCGCGCGCCGCGTGTGCGTTGCCGCACCGCCGCGCGCCGGCCCCCTCTTGCCCTCTGTTTCCCCACACCGCCGCGCCTATATAAGAGCTCCCCTTCCCTTCTTGCGGGCTGATCAATAGTGGGCAGAGGAAAAGAAAAGGAAAAGAAAAGAAAAAAGAAGAAAATGGAAAAGAAAAATAGAAAAAAAGGGAAAAATTATTGAAAACGTAGGAAAAATGTTTTTAAAAGATTTGAGGGATAATTTGAGCAAAAATAAATTGTTTTCTTGTAAATTTTTCTCGGAGCAAATCGGACTTTTTCAGAGATGTTCGTTTCGCATTGTTTTAACCCGGATTTTGTTTAATTCTTTTTTGCCATTTAAATATGTTTCTCTTTTATGCTCAGAAATTCAAAACCTCGAGTACAAAACCCCTCCCTTCCGTTGATATTTCTAAATCTATTTTCTCAAATAATTAGAATCGTCGTTTTGCGAAAACCCTAGGGCATCGACTCAATTTCAAAACTCGGATTTTTCCTAGCAACCCTCGTTCTAACCTAAGTAGAATTCTAGGCTAAACGTTTGGAGTCGTTTTCGTGTCTTTTATGGTTCTTTTCGATCTCTCGATATTTTATTCTAATTGAATTCGATTGATCTTTCGCACGTACGGATAGCACCTGAAGAAGCAGGCACTGACTCCGTTGAAGACCCCATTCAACAAGCGTGCGAGCAAGGCAAGTCATCACACTCTTTGACCGTTGAAGACCCCATTCAACAAGCGTGCGAGCAAGGCAAGTCATCACACTCTTTGAACATATTGGTCCCAATTGCGAAATGATGTTATTTTAAACTTTAAACATGCATGCTATACGCAAAGAATTACCTATACTTGTTATGCCATGCCTTGTTATTGATTACCTTTAGAATTATTCCTTGTAACCCTCGATGTGATACATACAACCGGAGAATATCTTCGGTAAAATACTTAGCAATGCTATTCTTAGATTCATGCATACTCATGATTTTGTGAAGAGCTTTATGCTTGGGCAACTACCTTAGGGAAGGTATTTGAGATACAGCATGTGGAGACATGAGCGCCGCATTGCTATGAGAATGATAAAATGAGTTTTAATGAAAACTGAAAGTTCCAAATAAATATTTTTAGACTAGGGCGGCTGGATGATTTGGGTGGATTCCGGAAAAGGCAAGTGCCGACCCTGGTCAATTAAGGACCGAGCCATGAGATAGCCGGGAAATGAGCCAGTACAACCGTACTTCTCGAATGGGTATAGACCTAGCGGAGTAGATAGCCGAGTGGAGGCGGTACCCTTGCGTAGTGGTTCTTATGTATGAGATGAGATTGAAAAAGGGTGATGGAAAATTGGAATTTATTATAACTTGATGAATGAAGTCTTCTCTTACCCCGGGTGTGCCAGAACTCCTCTCACTGCTAGAAAATGACGGCTAGAGTGCATGAGGGCTTAAGTTCATGGAGCGGGTACTTCCGAAGTGAGGTTATCGAAAGGCTTTGCCGTGACCGTCTCATGTGTTGGGACGTAGGCTCATTTGCTGGGCAGTCACGGAGTACGGGTAAAGTGTACATCTACTGCAGTGCGAATGAATCAATCTATTCGAATAGCCGTCCTCGCGGATATTGAGCATCGTGACAAGACTTTCGCTTGGCTAGACTCTAAACTTTAAAATGATGGGATGGGTTTGCATGATGATTCTTATTCACTGATGGATAAACTTCTCGAAATTCGAGAAGGGGTGGACTCCCCAGAAAAACCATGATGAACCGGAGGCGGGAAGCCATCCTTGGAATCACGATGGATGGTAGATAGAACTGTCGCCGACTTAATGAACTGTGAAAGTAAAACTTGACTTGGCTAGTTGCTAGGCTTGTGAAAAGAGTTGTGAAAATTGGCTTTATGCAAAAGAACAGCAGCCATTCTTTGAATGACCCTATCATATGCATCACTTCTGTGTTGGCTTGCTGAGTACGGTTGGTACTCACCCTTGCTATACGCACAAACCTTCAGATGGTGGAAATGAAGACTTGGAGGATCCATATGCCTACTACCAGGAGGGCGAAGAAGCCGATGGCGCCTGCAAGGTCTTAGTCTCCGGTCGTTGCCTGTGGCAATTGATAAGCCGCTGCCTTCATTCCGCTGCCTTACCTAATTTTTACTTTTGGTTGTATCTGGACCATGAGGTCCTATATGTTGGATATTGCCTTCGGGCCTATTATTGTAATAATTTCGGTGTAAGACTATTCGTGCATGTGCTGATTATTCAGTACTGTATTTCGTGGGTACCAAACTACTCGATCCAGGGAAATGGTACTATGAACACGAAAGATTCCCGTTCCAAAAACGGGGGTCCACAGAGCTTGTATCAGAGCAATGCGACTGTAGGATAAGACCAACTGGCGCCCTACCCCTCACTAGCTGGCTAAAGGGAAATATCCCTACGTAGGATCATTTCACAAAGTATTATTTCTGAAAGACAAACATACTTTTTCCTATACCGTTATCCCCATTTCTTTTACTCAAATTGTTTTGATATTATCTCTCTCTGACCCTAAGTTGCTTTCAAAAGCAGATGTCGGACCATATCGGAGTTTGGGAGGTCGCCGTTCCACGGGATGAAGGACTCGTGGCGCAACTCCAGTTATTGCTATGGTGCCTAAGGCACCTAGATGCACCCACCTACCGGATTAGGAGGCATGGCACCGAACGATACCCGGTATGGGAGGCAGCAGTTTCAGTTGAGGCCCGCATGGGGAGCAAGACACCCTATTGCTTCCATACCCGTTACCACCGAGATCTGGTAGAAGCAGCTCTTCAGGACGCGGCCCTTGAAGCGTTCCTCCGCCTCAACGCTATTCACCGTGCTGAGCTCACTGTGACTGAGTTTGTACACCACCCCTACCGCGAGGAGGGCAATCCGATCTGCACCGTGGAAGCCACCCCCTGCTGCTATAATCCTATGGTCACCCGTCTATCCCGCTGGGCAGAAACAGCGGATGACTGTTATGAAGAGGCTTTGCTCGAAATCGACGACCAATAGCGACTCCTCAATGATCTGGTCGAGGAACACCAAAACTGCGAGGATTAGATCAACTTGCTATAGACCCAGCTACAGGCTAACGGTGCCCAGTACGAGCAGCTCTCTGACCGTTACATGGCCCGTGGAGAAGCCTTGGTGGAGCTGGAAGAACAGCTCAGGAAGAGCAAACAATAGGTCAACCAGCTAGAAGAACAACTTCGCTCCCACCCTGTCCCTGCTGCAGGTACTTCCACCGAAGTTGCACCAACACCCCCTGCCCCTGTTCCCGACCACTACTACCTCATGACTCCAACATGCGTGAACACTTTTCAAGCCATGATGGAGTAGGCCTTTATGTTGAGCACAGAGTCGGCACCATACCTGATAGACCCCACTGCTGCTACCTCAATGGAACCTACCTCGAACTCCATGGTTGTACCATCTGAGCCTGGTTCGGGAGAGGAGAACCCCATCCAGATCAGCACCGACTCCGAGTCCGAGACAGAGCCTATGGAAATCAAGTGGGAGTCCAGTGATACTAATCCAGCGGACGAGGCAGCTCCTACTCATCGCCTGACTCACACCGGAGGTCCCCTCACCCTCAGGACTGCTCGGAAGAGTACCAGACCACCAAGCAGGAACATCAAACATGACTCCGAGGCCACTACCTCTGAGCCACGGGAACTTTGATTTGCTTCAGCTAAGGACCACCCCCTTCCTGCACCTGGTTCCTGCGGTTGGTTGGATGACTAGACGAGAGGACCACACCGGCTTTGACCTTGCATTGGATGGTTCTTTTTGTAGCAAGGATCACACCCTCCCCCCTAGTAGCCAACGGCAGTAGTGCGATGTTAGCTTTTGCATTATGTTATGTGGGACTGCGTATGTGCAATCCATTGTATCCCCATTAATGTAATTGCTATGGACCTATGTAATGTTTTATGGTATGTTATTAATGAGTTTATTCCACCATGCTTGCTCTGTTCAAAGATCACTCAAAAACAACTTGAAGAGAAATCACTTAGAAACCATGACCTTAGTGGTTCCAATCTCTTAACGCATCTACCTCCTTCAGATGGCGCATCGTCGCAGAGCTTCAACATCCAACGAGAACCCACCAGAGCCTAATCCCTCCACCCTAGCGGAGGTCATGGCTTTGCAAACCCAGTTGCTTCAAGCCATCGCCAACAACCAAGGGAATCGTGGAGGATCAAGCTTGGGAGAATTTATGCGAGCTAAGCCGCCTACAATTTCCACGGCCGACGAACCAATGGATGCTGAAGACTGGTTGAGAGTGATAAAGAAGAAGTTGACCCTCGTCAGGGTACGAGAAAACGATAGAGTCATTTTTGCCACCAATCAATTGGAAGGCCCCGCAAGTGATTGGTGGGACACCTACAAAGAGACACGGGCAGAAGACGCCAGAGAACCAACCTGGGAGGAGTTCACAGCCGCCTTTTGTGACAATTTCGTACCCACCGCAGTCATGAGAATGAAGAAGAACGAATTCCGAAGGTTGCGCCAAGGCAACACCACAGTGCAAGAATACCTGAACAAGTTCACGCAACTCGCTCGATATGTCACCGGTGACCTGGCAAACGAAGAAGAGAAAATCGATAAATTTATCGAAGGGTTGAGCGATGAGCTGAGAGGGCCAATGATCG
The DNA here is from genome assembly GCA_019925245.2 of Oryza australiensis. NCBI lineage: Eukaryota > Viridiplantae > Streptophyta > Magnoliopsida > Poales > Poaceae > Oryza > Oryza australiensis. The sequence goes on along the minus strand of JAIFGZ020000635.1, from coordinate 8,490 downwards.
GCCAAGATCACGTCAGCTTCCAAAGCCTTATCAACAAGGTGGTACGGTTGGAAAATGACCAGAAGATGGTGGAAAACAACCGCAAGAGGAGGCTTGCTGTGGCCCTCCCACTTCAGGGAGCGCCTCAGCGTCCCAAGGGAGCCACCCCGTCCGGATGGAAGCCAACCGTCATGGCAACCAGTCGTTTCCTTGCACCCGACCACGTCAACAGGCCGGCTGCACCCCAGTTCCGTACCCCGACACCGACTCTAGCCGCTCCGGGAAGAAGAAATGTGAATTGCTTCAACTGTGGAGAGTTTGGGCACTACTCCAACAACTGCCCCAAGCAACGCAGCACTCCCATGCGTACGGCGCCAATACAATGGCTGTACGAGGAACTACGCTCTGCTGCGGGACGCGATGCATTTTAGGACGCCGCAACCCAATGAGACTACTACCGGATTCTGGCGCGGACAAGTGAATCATGTGCGTGCCTAAGAAGCGCAAGAGGATCAGTGAAGGGTTACGCGGAAGCTACGCTAGCCAAAAACAAAAATTTCTACCGCGCAAACCAGGAACACTTGCAAGTAAGGGCCGATAGATCGTTACCGATTGGAGTAGAGTGCAGCGGAATAGCCAATCGGGGCAATCCGATCCGAACAGTGTAGCCGATTCCGGAGACGCCGATTCGCCAATCGCCCGATTTGCAAATGCCGTAGCCGATCCGAAGCCGATCAACGGCGCGCAACGTAGCGCGCGCCTCTACCGGTATCCACACGTCCGGGGACGAACGCCGTACACCCGTGTGCTAGCACGCGATGCAAGGCTAGGGTTTGGCTCGAAAGTGGGGAGGGTTTCCGTGGAGATTGATCTCGGCGAATTCTTGCACGCGATGCAATTGACGTGTCACGCTCTCCACCCCTCCCTCCTTTATATAGAGTTGGCCGACGGGACTAGTGGCCGATTAGGACTCTATTTTGAATCGATCTCATCCGTATCTCATAGAGTTGGCCGCCCCACACGTCGTAAGCCCATAGGACTCTATCCGATCGGATCCCTATCCGATCGAGCCGTATCCGAGTCCAACTCGAATATCTATTCTATCCCCTTAAGTGTGCGACCGTGTAGGTTCAGGTATACTCGGTTTCGGCTATAGTCTAACTTAGCCGATCGTCGGCTCGAATCTAACTCAGCCGACTGTCAATAGCGGCGCCTAGCAGCACATATTGACACCATAGTATACAAGAATAATATCGGCTCGAACCTGTAATGTGTACACGAATCCCTTTGCCTCACGATACCGTTAAGCTATAGGCAAGATGTGTGCCATCCCTTCAATAGCTTAACCATTCACTCGAACCGTATTGGATTATCCGTCCGTTGATTGACTCCTCAATCAACTTAGCATGGCCATGCATTTCCATAATCCATTACCTCGAGGGCCCAGAGATATCTCTCCAAAGGAGGGGCAAATTCCATCTTGATCACTCACATCCCACTCCATGTTTCATAGCAAACCCGAAAACTACCTTTATAACTACCCGATTACGGAATAGCGTTTGGTAGTCCCAAAGTAGGCTACTACACATGTTGGAATCCATGGTGATCTCGGGTCTAAGGACTTTGTACCAACACTACCCGAGACCAACTAATGGCACATTAATTCCTGTAGTGTCTCATGGTGGGTCTATCCAATAATGTGTTCTCCAACACATATGTCCATGTTTATTGATTTGGTATCTCCATACCCATGATCTATGAGACATGATCATCAATCAATAAACATGCCGATCTTAGAATCATATTTGTTCCAACAATATGACATATGATCGAGGATCGTTTAGAAATAGATTCATACATAAAGAGTCTCATAAATAAGTCACGTACTTATTGATCAATACAAGATGTCTATTTCATGGAACTGAATAACACTTTATTCATTTATACATAAACATTGACGTGATATCCAACATCTCCATGTTGCCTCTAGGGCATATCACTAACAATCTCCCACTTGCACTAGAGTCAATCATGTAAGTATCTAATACCCATTGCTCTTGTGTGCGCCTCATGCTTTGGCGAGGGAGAGGTTTTGTCGCGGATCGACTATGTTGAGATCCGTGTGCACTTTGCATATCTTGACATCACCTCTGTCCACTATCTCGCGGATGAGATGATATCGCCGTAGTATGTGTTTGGACTTCGATGTGACCTCGGCTCCTTGGCTTGCGCAATGGCTCCACTATTATCACAATAGAGAGACATTGGACCAGTCGTACTAGTCATCACACCAAGCTCGAAACGAATTTCTTGATCCAAACGGCCTCCTTTGCGCTTCCGAAGCAGCAACGTACTCGGCCTCCGTTGTAGAATCGCAACGTATCCCGCTTGGAACTCTTCCAGTGATTGCGCCTCCGTTCGGGCGAACACAAACCCGATTGCGATCTATAATCATCCTTGTCCGTTTGGAAGCTAGCATCGGTGTAACCACTTACAACGAGCTCTTCTTCACCTCCATAGACTAGGAACATATCCTTAGTTCTTCTCAAATACTTAAGGATATTCTTTACGGCGATCCAGTGACCTTCACTGGATCGACGGTATCTGCTCGTAGCACTCAAAGCGTACGAGACATCAGGGCGTGTATAAAGCATGGCATACATGATGGATCCAATTGCCGAAGCATATGGAACCATACCCGTCTTATTCCGCTCATCATGTGTCCGAGGGCACCGATTCTTGCTAAGATTAATTCCATGTGACATGGGCAAGAAACCTTTCTTGGAATCATGCATGTTGAACCTTTTCAACACCTTGTCAATGTATGTACTTTGGCTTAATCCAATTAGCCTCTTGGATCTATCTCTATAGATCCGAATGCCTAATATGTATGCTGCCTCCCCTAAGTCTTTCATGGAAAAACTATTTTTCAATGAAGACTTGACGGATTCTAGCATAGGGATATCATTTCCAATCGTAATATGTCATCCACATATAAGATTAGAAATACAATTGCGCTCCCACCGACCTTTTTGTAAACACAGGCCTCTTCTTCATTTTTGATCAAACCAAACCCTTTGATTACTTCATCAAAACGAATATTCCAACTCCGAGATGCTTGCTTCAATCCATAAATGGATTTCGTAGCTTGCATATCTTTCCGCGATTCTGGATCGACAAAACCCCGAGGTTGTATCATGTATACATCCTCGCTTGGTTTCCATTTAGGAAAGCCGTTTTGACATCCATCGCCATATCTCATAATCGAAATATGCAGCAATCGCTAGGATAATCCGAATAGATTTAAGCATTGCGACGGGCGAGAAGGTTTCATCATAATCAACTCCTTGAATCTGTTTAAAACCTTTCGCCACCAATCGCGCCTTATAGATGTGAACATTTCCATCCATATCCGCCTTTTTCTTAAAAACCCATTTACACTCAATGGTTTTGACACCATCAGTGGATCAACCAAGTTCCAAACTTGATTGTCGTACATGGATTCTATTTCGGATTTCATGGCTCCAAGGCACTTGTTGGAATCGGGTCCCACCATCGCTTCCTCATAGGTCTTAGGTTCATCGTTGTCCAACAACAATATATCACATTGTTCCGCACTGTGTACTGCGTGTGCACGACGTGATCTTTCGGACCTCCGTGGGCGGGTGTATCTACAACCGGTGGCGCAACACTTTGCACCTCCTGTTGTGGTTCATGGTCGCCGAAACATTTTCGGTGTTTCTTGAACTTCTTCAAGATGCACCCTGCTCCCACTAACCCTTCTTGAAAGAAACTCTTTCTCCAAGAAGACACCGTGTCGGGCGACAAACACTTTGCCTTGTTCCCGATTATAAAAGTAATATCCCTTAGTTTCCTTAGGATATCCCACAAAGAAGCACTTGTCGATTTGGGTGTGAGCTTGTCGATCGTAAACGTTTTACATAAGCTTCGCATCCCCAAATTTTGAGAAAAGACAAACTAGGGGGTTGCCTTGTCCATATCTCATATGGTGTCTTTTCAACGACTTAGATGGAACTCTATTTAGTGTGAGCGCAATGTTTCAAGAGGATATCCCGAAGGATAACGGAAGATCACTTTGGCTCATCATCGACCGCACCATGTCCAACAAGGTGCGATTTCTCCGTTCGGACACTCCGTTCCATTGCGGAGTTCTGGCGGAGTCAACGTGGAACAATTCCGCAATCTTTCGAGATGATTACCAAACTCTTGGCTCAAGTATTCCCTCCACGATCGATCGTAGAAACTTGATTGTTTTCCCTAAATGATTCTGTACTTCATTCGGAATTCTTTGAACTTTTCAAAGGATTCGGACTTATGCCTCATTAAGTAGATATAACCATATCTACTAAAGTCATCGGTAAAGGTAATGAAGTATTGATAATCACCTCGGCCGTTGAGCTCATTGGTCCACATACATCGGTATGTACGAGTGCCAATAAGTCACTTGCTCTCTCACTATGTCCCGTGAAAGGTGTCTTTGTCATCTTACCAAGTAAACAAGACTCACATGTCTCAAATGATTCAAAATCAAAAGAGTGAAGCAATCCATCCTTATGGAGCTTCTCCATGCGTTTCTTATTTATATGGCCTAAGCGACAATGCCGGATAAACGTGGGGTTTATATCATTAGAGAGTTGCCTTTCTACGTATTAATGTTATAGATGGGAGACGCTTCAAGATTCAAAACGTATAATCCATTCACCAATGGAGCATGAAAATAGAACATATCTCTAAGATATATTGAACAACCATTGTCCATTGATCTAAAATCATATCCTTCCGCTTGCAAACATGAAGCGGAAATAACGTTTTGACATAGTGTTGGAACACAATAACAATTATTCAATTCCAAAACTAATCCCGAAGGTAGATGAAGTGGTGCGTGCCGACAAGCGTAGGCAACGCTTGCTCCATTGTCGACGCGCGAGTTCACCTCGCTCCTTCTCAATCCTCTACTTCTTCTCATTCCCGTAACGATTTGGAAATATGAGCTACCGATCCGGTATCAAATACCCAAGAGTCGTAGGTGAAGTAGCGAGATTAATGTCTATAACATTAATACCGGCGTAAGTCGTACTTTGCTTCTTCTTGAGATCCTCCATGTACTTCTTGCAGTTCCTTTTCCGTGGCTGTCTCCTTGCAAAGAAGCAAACGGCATCGATGCCGCCGACCCCTTCTTGCCCTTCTTTGCATTGGAGGCACTCGTGATCTCATCGGGAGTTAACTTCCTCTTGGTGCAAAGTTTCTTGACAGGTGGTTTGCGCTTTGCCTTACGCATCATCATCACATGATGACCGTTTTCTGGATACTCTCCTCACTGTCTTTAGCATCCCATGCAATTCAGCCAAGGTTCTATCCATATTGTTCATGTGATAGTTTAATATGAATGGCTCGAAGCTCGGAGGGAGCGACCGGAGAATCACATCGGTAGCCAACTCTTGGCTAAGGGGAAAACCTAGTTTTCCGGACTCGATATAGCCAATCATCTTTATCACATGCGGGCATCGATAAGCCCTCCGTGCAAAGCTTGCAAGGCATTATTTGGCAAATCCTCGGATAGGGTACTTCAAGAACGTACTCCTTACGCTCTTGCTTGAGAACAATTCTCAAGTTGCGATACCAATCCATAAAGTTTGTTCCATTTTAATTTTTCCTTTTCGAGAATAGATCGCAAATTAAAGGTACTGGGTGTAGTATTAGCCGCCATTTATTCTACAAATGTAAAAAGCAAAGTTTAGCACAATGTTTATGTTATGCTCCCTATTGTTAAAACAATTTAACATAAGACTCCCATTACGTATTTTCCACCTTCCCTCTAGGTTACGTATTGGGTCAAGATCCACATGTTGCTAATTTTCTAGTGAGCTTTGGCATCACTGCTATAGAAAATTAGTAACATCGGTAAGCAACTCCTTGCTAATCGTTATCTCTATGTGACTCTTGTTGTTGGTGTGGCATCTCCATGCCCCGGCCCTAACCTATGCCCCAAGGCCCAAAACTGCTTTGATAGCCTTGTTAAGTAAACCAAAATGCTCCTCGCATGTATATGTCCGACATATACCCCTCGTGTTATGATATAGGAACGGCACTCGCTTTGGCACCCACCATTGACGAGCATAACGGTGACGGGTGCAACATTTGGAAGGGCATCATTACTACTTAATTTTGTGAGGGATGCTATCCTATCAAACAAACATATCACATATGAAAGCAAGTAGAATAGCATGAAATAGTATGGCCCCCTTCACATGGTGATCTCCATCTCCATGCGGTGTAGAGGATCTCCATCTTCATCACCGTTCTTTCGAGTGCCGAATGCTTGATTTCTTCAAACTAAGCTACTACTATAGAAGCTCTAATTGAAGATTACATCGACTCGCAGGTCGTGAAAGAATATTACAAGCATTGCACGTATGAAAGAATATTACAGGATTGCACATATGAAAGAATATTACATGCATCACATGCATCTCATACATACAATAGGGCCATACCATCTCAAAGCATTCTCTGCAAAAACAAGTTAGGCGTAGAAACGTTTTCTACTTATCGCAGAGATACGGCATCGAGACGACCTATAAGGGGTACGCACACGGCGGTAACACCACACGAAATTCATAGATCCAATCTATGAAATCGCTTACGGAAACCATGTCGGCATAATCATATTATGCCGTCCCGATACACTATCAAGGGAGATGGTTTGCGTAGGCGCGAAGCTAACAAGATCGGACTACGAGATAGCTTCGGCATAATCACATTATACCGTTCCGATACACTATCAAGGAACGCTATCTCGAACCCAACTCAAACCGAGTTATATGGAAATTGCTTCGACGTAATCACATTACGCCGTTCCGATACACTATCAAGGAACGCAATTACCATTAACTCTCCTCAACGATCCCGTAAAACCGATTGATCTAATCAACCCGTGCGCAAAACTTGTTCCAGATCCAATCTAAAACCCGAACTAAGCAAGATTAGCTCGATACCCGAAGGGTTACGCGGAGGCTACGCTAGCCGAAAACAAAAATTTCTACCGCGCAAACCAGAACACTTGCAAGTAAGGGCCGATAGATCGTTACCGATTGGAGTAGAGTGCCGGAATAGCCAATCGTGGCAATCCGATCCGAACAAGTAGCCGATTCCGGAGACAGCCGATTCGCCAATCAGCCGATTCGAGTCGTCCGCCGCGTTCACGCCTCGCTCCGATGCGCCGAAAGCCGATCAAGAGCGCAACGTAGAGCGCCTCTACCGGTATCCACACGTCCGGGGAAACGCCGTACACCCGTGTGCTAGCACGCGATGCAAGGCTAGGGTTTGGCTCGAAAGTGGGGAGGGTTTCCGTGGAGATTGATCTCGGCGACTTCGTTGCACGCGATGCAATTGACGTGTCGCAGCTCTCCACCCCTCCCTCCTTTATATAGAGTTGGCCGACGGGACTAGTGGCCGATTAGGACTCTATTTTGAATCGGATCTCATCCGTATCTCATAGAGTTGGCCGCCCATACGTCGTAAGCCCATAGGACTCTATCCGATCGGATCCCTATCCGATCGAGCCGTATCCGAGTCCAACTCGAATATCTATTCTATCCCCTTAAGCGTGCGACCCGTAGGTTCAGGTATACTCGGTTTCGGCTATAGTCTAACTTAGCCGATCGTCGGCTCGAGTCCAACTCAGCCGACTGTCAACAGCGGCGCCTAGCAGACATATTGACACCATAGTATACAAGAATAATATCGGCTCGAACCTGTAATGTGTACACAAATCCCTTTGCCTCACGATACCGTTAAGCTATAGGCAAGATGTGTGCCATCCCTTCAATAGCTTAACCATTCACTCGAACCGTATTGGATTATCCGTCCGTTGATTGACTCCTCAATCAACTTAGCATGGCCATGCATTTCCATAATCCATTACCTCGAGGGCCAGAGATATCTCTCCAAAGGAGGGGCAAATTCCATCTTGATCACTCACATCCCACTCCATGTTTCATAGCAAACCCGAAAACTACCTTTATAACTACCCGTTACGGAATAGCGTTTGGTAGTCCCAAAGTAGGCTACTACACATGTTGGAATCCATGGTGATCTCGTCTAAGGACTTTGTACCAACACTACCCGAGACCAACTAATGGCACATTAATTCCCGTAGTGTCTCATGGTGGGTCTATCCAACAATGTGTTCTCCAACACATATGTCCATGTTTATTGATTTGGTATCTCCATACCCATGATCTATGAGACATGATCATCAATCAATAAACATGCCGATCTTAGAATCATATTTGTTCCAACAATATGACATATGATCGAGGATCGTTTAGAAATAGATTCATACATAAAGAGTCTCATAAATAAGTCACGTACTTATTGATCAATACAAGATGTCTATTTCATGGAACGAATAACACTTTATTCATTTATACATAAACATTGACGTGATATCCAACATCTCCATGTTGCCTCTAGGGCATATCACTAACA